>JAVGVS010000028.1:1002500-1012500 GCA_032718565.1 Distichodus sexfasciatus | reverse complement strand
TTAGTCTAGTTCAGTGTGGGTTAGAATGGCGTTTGACTGGGTCAGAGAGGGTTAGACTGCATTAGTCTAGTTCAGTGTGGGTTAGAATGGCGTTTGACTGGGTCAGAGAGGGTTAGGCTGACATTAGTCTAGTTCAGTGTGGGTTAGAATGGCGTTTGACCCAGTCGACCCAGACTGGATCAGAGAGAGAATGACTGGTCTATGTCATTGCGAGTTTAACTGGAGTTAGACTGGATCAGTTTGAGTTAGACAGAGCCAGTGTGAGTTAGACTGGAATGAGACTGGGTCATTTAGAGAATTGTAATCAGAGCGAAAGTGTGGGTTGGACTGTGTCAGCAGAACCGTGTCTGTGTGAGTGTGTGTCCTTATCCCACTCAAACAGCGTTGCATGGAGTTGCATCACTCTGCCCTCCACCCTCACACAGCTGGAACAGCACATACACACACACATACATACACACACATCCTGCATCAATTTTCTTTTTTTTCCCTTTTTCCCTTTTACTTTCAGACTTATTTTCCTCTTACCTTTGACTCCAACTCTCTCCCTCTCTTAAACGTAGATGTGTGAGAGTGAGTTTATTCCTTTGACATTGTTTAGATTTCATTTCTGCATGTGTTTTCTTGTCAGACTGCAATGTCCATGTGCATAAGGCCTGCAGAGAAGCACTTCCCATGTGTAGCAAAGCCAAACCAATCGTAAGTTACACCCTCTGTCTTTCTCTTTCTTGGTGTCTCTCTTTTTTTTTCTCTTGTGCTTGTTTGAATGTTGAATCAACTTTTTTCTGATTGTTAGCAGCAGCAGACAGTTCCTGATTCAGCTGGAGACTCTATGAGGAACAAGTGTAAGTGTTTCTTTGTGAGTTGTTTAATTATAGTTTATTGGATTGTCTTTTTTTAAAAAAGGGATGCACAATAAGGGAATTATTGGCCGATACCGACGCTGATAAATGAAGTCAGAGTTGAGCGCGAGCGCAGGCAGAGTTGCACACGTAAAAACACGATATTTTGTTCCATCATGCGCTCAGAATAAAAATAGCAAAAATGGCACCATACTTCTGACATTTCTAACACAGCTCCAAGTCAAGCGAGCGTGAAAGCAGTGTCGAGCGAGGGCGGCGCATTTCAAGCGTAGTGCACAACAGTTTAAGAAAAAGTCACTTCCCGCCCTATGTTTTGTACCGAGTCAAATAGGGAGCATGTGACAATCCATGCGCACTACCTAGTGTGCAGAGAGCCGTTAAGCTGCACAGAAAAGCATGATGAGAGCGCCTTACCTACCATGCTATTAGGTGTGGCAGTACGTGGCTCAGGACACAGCTCATGTGCGAAGACAGATTCACTAAGTGAGGCAAACACACAATTTATTTAGTTTAAAAAAACAACTTTGTAGTGTTGGGCGAACGTTTCACTGCATGCCGTACATTTTAAGACAGAAATCGCAGGCCGTATAAAATCCCGTCTCGGACTTTGGACATGCCTGCCATAAGTGCTACATTTCTGATCTACAATAAATGTGTCATAAAATATTGGCCTAAAATATTGGGCAAATCTAAGCATCAGTCTGATGACGATGACGACTTTTATTGGCAATTATCAGTCACTTCCGATATGATTCCGATATGATCGTGCATCCATAATTTAAAATAGGTAGGATATATTTTCCTTCAGTAGCAGAGATTATTGTTATCTGAAGTTGATTAGTTTTTCCTCTGATTAGCTGCTATTGCACGAGACCGTCCCTGGTCCACCATGATGGTACCTGATGACCAGACTCCGCCTCCAATCCCTCCCCCTCGGAGAAGTCCAGGCATCGGTCCTGGGTTCAGCAGCAACACTCTTTCTAAGAGCATCTCCATCAGCAACATCACTGGGTACCAGCTAATGTTTACACTGTATTCTCTCACTTTTAATATTTAATACACTCAGCATCTTCACAATTTTAGTAAAGTATGAGAACTTTTGAGAAAAATGCCACTCGCTCTATATAGATTTCCCGCTTGAGATCAATCGGAGCTTGCTTATTTTTGGACAGATTTGTCAGGTTCAGTTGCATGATCATAATGAGGAAGTGCGGTAGAATATGAGGAAGTGTATTTGAGTAATGAGTCAGCAAAGGGGTAAATAGAGGAATGAGCAAATAGGTGAAGCAATGAAGTGGTCAGGAAATGAATGGATAACTGAGTTAAGTGTGAGTCAGTGAGTAAATGAGTGTGGGAAATAAAGAGTAAATGAATGGGTGAGTACATGCGAGTGTGAGAAAGTTAGTAAGTGGAAGAGCATGTACATGGCTTACTAAATGAACTAGTTAATGAGTTAAGTCGTTTAACACAAGTTCTTTTTTTTCCCCCTTCCACTAGTCAAATGGACGATGCTCCACTCAAAGCTGCAAAGTTCCTATCCCAGTCCACAGACTCCCTGCACAAGAGCAGCAGAGTTAACGAGTCCAACGAGTCCCTCGCAGATGAAGGTCAGCAGGGCTGGGAGATGAAGAGAACCATGTTTATACGGGTGGAGGATGTTGTTCATGCGTCTGTGTGGAGTTTGCTGCTCTTTATCGGCTTTATCTCCAGCCAAGCTCTGTTTTACCTCTAGTCCCAAAGTCCCTAAACCATCTCCTCATTATTCCTCCTCGTCTCCTCTGAGGCAGTTCTGTTCTTCATCATAGAGAATTCTATAAAGATGTTTTGGGACAAAGTGTTTTGTAAAAGGCACTGTATGAATAGATTTGAAGTGGATTTCTGCACTCTGCAGGTGCAGAGCTGATGGATGATCCGCTGATGGGGGAGTTCGAACAGGACGTGAAAGAGTTAGAGGCTGATTCGTGGAGAGTCACCGTCGACACAGACTTCCTGAAACGGCAGAAAGAAACTGAGATTATGAGGCAGGGTGTGATCTATGGTAAACATCTTATTTTAGTCATATACATTTTTGCCACATGCTCTGTTAGTCAGAGGATCAGGTTTTTATACATTTCCCTTTCTAGACCCAATCCCAGTTCCGTCCCTTAGCCCTATTCTGTTGTTCCTGCACAGGGTAGGGTGTCCCATTTATTGTGGAGAACGGGAAGTAGGGGTTGTCAAGCCCTCCATATAGCCCGCCGAACGAAGGCATTTCAAACGCTGACTTTATATTCAGTGGAAGAGGAAAATTCCAAGAATGCTTTGCAAACCAGACACACGTAGATGGAAACATGACTAAAAGGGTGAGGAAGGAAGACCAGGAATGTGGTTTATCTTCCTAAAAACATATGCAAAAGGAAAAAAATTCCACAGAATCTCTATACATTCAGTATAGGTGCAGTGAAATATGAACCAGAATTGTTTTAATGTACACTCCAGAAAATCATGAGTTGTGATAGTGTAAATTATGATTTGTAAGTTATGGTAGAGTATATGTGCCGCTTATAAAACTTTAAAGGAGCTATATGTAAGAAATTGATGGCAGGCAATCATAAAATGATTCATTTATAAAATGATTAATGGTTAATTTGAAATACTGATCACACTGACAAACTTAGTACAGCCAGGGTATGTTTATATTTTGATTTTGTGTTTTGCCCTGTTGCTCCACCCTCCACCATCTCCCAATCTCGAAGTCAGTAGCAAATCAGCATCCAGGTTGCCAGTTATCACTGAGCTGCAGCTATAAGCATTCTGGATCGCAAATGTCTTACGTTACTATGACGAACGACATCGCTATGACTCTCAAAAACGTCTTGACAAAAGCAGAAAGAAAACGAGGAGATGAGATTGATGGAGACAGCCGAAAGCGGAAAGAATTTGAAAACAGATGCCAAAGTGGTTAATTTTCAGTAATTGCCAATTAACTAATTTATGCTATAAAAAAAAATAATCAAGCATTATATGATCAACAGACCGTCAACTTACAGTGTACTACTTGTCGCTGGCCACGGTGGCTCCTTGTAGATCGGTTCTTGCGGCATCCACCAGCATATCTGGCAACCTCGAGTTGGGAGGGGAAGCTGGACCACAGTACCAGTTTAGGTCTTATTGCTTTAAAAATAAATAACCAGCGAATTTTCTGCATTTCGCCTGCAAATGACATAGTGAGTGGTATCCCATTCCGTGGGCAAAGATTACAACCTCTACCCCGTGAAGGCCCACTCCAAATCTGGGGATAGGGCTCTAGAGTCATTCTCTCTCTTAAGTTACCTCTCGGCCATAAAACTAGGGAAAGTGAGCAACTGTTTGTCATTGTAAATACAGCACACAGTACCATGACCACATGTGACTCCTGCATTGGACCCATCCATGAAGGTGCAGTGGGTAGCTGACATTCAGCACCCGGGAAGCAGTGCTTGGAGACGGTACTCTGCTCATGAGTACCTCAGTCGTGCCTTTACCCGTCTGGGACTTGAACCGGCGACTCTGTGATGTGGTGATAATGGTGATCACCCTTCATGCTTTCAGTTCCATTTGAAGTATGAAACATGCTCACCCTCTCTCTACCCCTCCCTCCCTTTCAGAGATAATCCAGACAGAAATGCACCATCTCCGGACCCTCCGCATCATGGCTGACGTCTACGGTAAAGGCCTGCTGAAGGAGGGCCAGGTGGAGTCTCAGACGCTGGACAAATTGTTCCCCGTGTTGGACGAGCTCCTGGACTTGCACACACATTTTTTCACCCAGCTGCTGGAGCGCAGGAAGGAGGGGCAGGCCGAGAGCGCAGACCAGGGCGGATTCCTTATCCAGGGGATCGGGGACCAGCTGCTGTCTCAGGTGGAGATATAGTCCGAATGCGCACATACACGGGCACACCTTAAACCCTGGTGACTGGTGTTTGGCGTGATTTGTCCTGCAGATCTTTTCAAATCCGTGTTGTAGCTGCGAGACTGTTAGTGGGTTCCACTTTGCATCTATTATATTGTATAAGACTTTGGAAGCAGAGCATCAGGAGAAGCGGTCAGGAGATGGTGAAATCGCAGCAGGCTGTGGGTGACTTTGTAAAAGATTTTTGTGCCCCATTAGGACAGATAACAGACTAAAGCCAGCCTTCAGGGTGTTTAATGTGTTTTCATTATTTGAGGTAACTTTCCTGTGTCAGCAGGAGACGTATATGCATCTCACCACAGCGATGTGTGTGTGTGTCTTTCAGTTTACCGGCACCAACGCAGAAAAAATGATAAAGGTCTACGGGAAGTTCTGCAGCCGTCACATTGATGCTGTGAATCTGTACAAAGAGCTTCATGCCAAGGATAAACGCTTTCAGGCTTTTATCAAGGTAACGCCCACATTACACGCACGCAAACATCTAAGACGCGTTTATTAATTGCTGCCTGTGTTGAATTGGAACCATTACTTTTATAATCCCTGCCCTAGTAAGAAGCCATGCATCTTCTCACACCTGTGTGTGTGTGTGTGTTTTTGTAGAAGAAGATGAGCAGCCCAGTTGTGCGCAGGTTGAGTATTCCTGAGTGTATTCTCCTGGTCACGCAGCGCATCACTAAATACCCTGTCCTGCTGCAAAGACTCCTTCTGTACACCACCAAAGGTGAGACACATGCCATATGAACATGGAAGTGTTAAAGATACCGTCTAAAGCAAGCCTCAATGGCATGTGTTCATATTTAAACCTTTTTTTCCTAACATGTCAGTATAACACATTTTTTAGCATGTGTGACAGCTGAAGTGTTACAATGTCTAGTTCAGCACTTTCTGGTATCTCCCCGGCATCATCCATGTGGATGTGGTTTGGCCGTTGCAGAGACAGCGGAGGAGCAGGAGCAGCTGGCCGAAGCCCTGCACCAGGTAAAGGAGCTGATAAAGAATGTGGACATTAAGGTGAACGAGTACGGGCAGAAGAGGAGGCTGAAGGAGATATACGACCGCACGGACAGCAAGTCCATCATGAGGATGAAGAGCGGCCAGATGTTCGCCAGGGAGGACCTGCTCCGGGGCCGAAGGCTCCTGCACGACGGCCCCCTGCAGCTGAAGAACTCAACCGGCCGCCTTAAAGGTGAGAGAGTGAGCCGATCGCTCTGTCTGTGATGTTAAGGCTGATTCTAACTGCTCAGATTTACCTTGTTTCACAGAGTCAGCTCTGGTCTGTAAAAGGGACAATTTCATTAGAACAAATACTGCTAGTGTAAACTCCACAACGATGGATTTCAAACTCCCAAGATGCCAAATTCTGTGGTTGCCCAAAAGGTGTCAAGAGAATGTAAAAGCAGCAACACACGTACACAAACCACAACACGAATGCAAAAGCTACGTCACAAATGCAAAAGCCACTACACATCTGCAAAAGCCGCAGCACGAATGCAAAAGTCACAACACGAATGCAGAAGCCACGTCACGAATGCAAAAGCCACAACACAAATGCAGAAGCCGCAGCACGAGTGCAAAAGCCGCAGCACGAATGCAAAAGCCGCAGTACGAATGCAAAAGCCGCAGCACGAATGCAAAAGCCACAACACGAATGCAAAAGCCACAACACGAATGCAAAAGCCGCAGCACGAATGCAAAAGCTACAATACATCTGCAAAAGCCGCAGCACGAATGCAAAAGCCGCAGCACGAATGCAAAAGCCGCAGCACGAATGCAAAAGCCACAGCACAAAGGTCTGCTGGCAGTAAAAGTCCCCCTAAAACCTGTGCCGATAAGATAAACAGGCCGCTGCTCACTTCCATTGTGACTTTTGCATTCTATTTTTTTGGCTTTTGCATTGGCGTTGTGACTTTTGAATTCTGATGAAGTGTCTGGGACACTTCACAAATCAGAATGAACATCTGCACTGATCAGTCAGGAAATGTTTAACACCCCAGTACCATGTTGCTTCTCACATTAACATATGTAGTGTATTTGCATTTCAGCATGTAGTATCCCAAAGCAAAGACTCTTTTAGTTGGCAATTTTTCCATCCAAAGCCACATACATCTGACAAATCCTAGACCTTTCTACATTTGACACTGTAGGTTCTCACAAATACTTAAAAAACAGCCTTCATAAACACTCACTTCCATTACAGATCTCTTCACATGTCCTTCTTTGTGTGTTTGTGCAGATGTTCGGGCCTTACTCCTTTCCGACGTGATCGTGTTCCTGCAGGAGAAGGATCAGAAATATGTCTTTGCTCCACTGGTACGTTTTGATCTCAGATCAGTCTTGTAATAAACAGAGAACAGATCTAATCTTACGTAGACATTTAAATGAAAAAAATTCTTTTTGAATAAAAATGGAATGTGAAATGAAATATTCAATATTGAGTGATGTTGCAATATGATTTCTGATCGTTGTGTAATTTTGGACAGGCTTGAATATCGATATAGACTGATGTATCGTTTTACCCCTACATCATAACACATGGTTTATGGAGGGTGTTTATGAATTTTCTGTTTGTTTTCAGGACCACCGTTCCACCGTGGTATCCCTGCAGAAGCTGATCATCAGGGAGGTGGCCAACGAAGAGCGTGGCCTCTTCCTCATCACGGCAGGGACGGAGAGGCCGGAGATGGTTGAGGTCCTTGCCAGCACCAAGGAGGAGAGGAACATGTGGATGCAGCGTATTCAGACCACCATGCAGATCACGTGAGTGACGTCAACTTGAGAGCAGGACAGAGGAACACAGAGTCTCCTGTTTCTGCCCTCTCAGGGACAGATGGAAGGGGTATAGATTTGTTGTTGATGAGCAGCTGGCTTGTTGTGTCTCTGATACTGACCTGGAAGTTGTTTCTTAGTGGTTCTGACATGGAGCTCTGAGGACAGAAACTCTCTCATGATTTAGTATGAAAAATGACATTGCTCTACCAGTATAATAGAATCCAGACAGCAGAAGGCATGTCCAGACCACCAGGTGGTGCTAAAGACAATGTGCTGGAAGTTAAGTTAGAGTGAAGTAGATATTTAAATAATGTAATAATTTGTAGTAAAATGCAACCATAACATTATGAGCAGCTGAAGTGAATAAGATTGATTACCTCATTACAATGGCACCTGGTGAGTGGGATGCATTTGGCAGCAAGTGAACATTTTTGTTCTTGAATTTGATGTGTTGGAAGCATTTTTAACTTTGATTAGAGCCAAATTGTGATGGTTAGACAACTGGAGAAGAGCATCTCCAGAACTGCGGCCCCTGTGCAACGTTCCCTGTGTGCAGTGGTCAGGAGCTACCAAAAGTGATCAAGGGAAGGAAAACTGGCAAACAGAGTGTTTGGCAGCCGACACTGAGTGATGCATGTGGGGAGAGAGTTTTTCACGTTGTCCGATTCAATAGACAAGCTACTGTATTTCAGACATTTACATTTTACATTTACATTCACGCCATCTTATCCAGAGCGACTTACATTTCCTAATTTCAGGGACAGTTCCCCTGAGAGCAACTTAGGGTTAAGGGTCTTGCTCAGGGACCCAGTGTTGGCAATGCCAGAGGTCATATTCGAACCCACGACCTCTTGGTCCAGAGATAAGTATCCAACCCTGAGGCCACCAACACCAGATGGCCAGTTCTGTTAAAAAAAGGTGTCCGAGCACATCACAGTTTGTTGCAAATGGGGCTGCATAGGATGTGGGTGATCATAATGTTATGGCTAATTGGAGTATATATTATTAATGTCACTATATCATGTTATTATCTCTATATCTACAGTATATGTCTATATTTACACGTTATTATCAGTAGTGGTCTAAGCAGACCCTCAACTTGTGTGAACCTTCACTGGTCTCATGATTTGATTGGATTATGTTTATCAAGTCAACGATTTGATTCGATACGATATCTCGATGCATCACAATGTTTATTGCTCAGCCAGAAAGTTATTATGATATAATCCAGAGGTTTTCAACTGCTGCTGTCCCACCACTCAGACCACGAGTGGGAGGAGGATATTTTTTCTATCACTTTTTTAGATATGACATTTGCATTAAATCCAGCATTCATAAAGATGCCCAAATCGTCTGGAAATATTTTGAAAAATAAATAAAATGAAGAAAAAAAAATTCTAAAAAGTGATTTCAGATTGCATGTGAAACTGGATTGCATGTCACAGACCACCGTCGTTGCTGCCCCGGTCCACTAGGGGGAAGCGGACTGCCGGTTGAAAACCCCCGATATAATCGATTATGGTCTGCCATTGAAATTAATAATGTGATTAATTTCAGCACCACCACTCAACTTTACCTCGCTATTCCTACAGAGTGAAAGAGGATGATGAAGGGATCCCCAGTGAGAATGAGGAAGACAAGAGACTCCAAGAAATTAAAGCCAAAGACATGAGAGGTACAGTCTCCCACATTGCTGTTAATATATACGTATGTACACACGAGGCTGGGTCTTGAAGTTTTGAAGTCCAATGCTTTCTGTTCATCTGGCTACCATTTTGGCTTGGAGAGTGACAAAAATGACCGGATTTTGAAACTGAAAGTAATAATCAAATCAGAATGTTGCACTGGATTCTTGCCAGACTTTTATTTGTGATGCACGAACATGTCAGACTCAGCTTGCTGTCAGCATCACCATGGGTCTGAAATCAACAGATTCTCCATGCAGGAGTGAGTTGGTTGTGAGAGGTTTGCTGTGAATTCAGTATGAAAGCACCATTGGCTTTTTATACATGCTGGATGCTCTTTGAATGATGAAAAACTTCTCTGACCTAAAGTCTTATAATAGTGTTACAGCAAATACAGAAGAGGGCTGTCAGTGTTTCAGCTGTTACTGTAGTTGACTGTTTGTGTGTTTATACATGGATACATGGTGCCACCTTACAATAAAACTCTCTTGTAAAGGATTATAAATGATTTTAATCAGGTTGTAGATGGTTTTTATATCATTAATAAGCAGTGATAAACACTTTCTAACAGTTATGATGCATTGATGCATGTTCACTATTTGGCGAGATGTATGTTAGACTTTATAATAAATGTGAGTATTTTGGCAATAATTAGTCATAAAAATGCCATGAAACACCGCTGTGGATGGGGGACGCCCATTAATTAACATGTTTTAATGTTACTACCATTAAAACACCAGTAGTGTTCTTCC
>JAVGVS010000028.1:945000-997500 GCA_032718565.1 Distichodus sexfasciatus | reverse complement strand
AGAGAGACCTAGAGAGGCTGCGAGACAGCCAGAGGAGGCTGGAGAGGGAGAGGGAGCAGATCCACACACTGCAGCGGGACCAGGAGCACAGGGAGGAGGAGGTTAGAGAAAACACACACACACACATTCATCTACAGAAGATGGGGAAGTTAGAGAAAACGTGCACACACACATCAGCTGCATAGGTACACACAGGTACAGAAAGCACACACACACACTTATATTCATCAACTACAGAGGGGTGGGGAGGAGGTAGAGAAAGCGCACACACACTCAGGACAGAAGGTCACTAGTTCGAATCCTGGACCGGTAAAGGTACCACTGAGGTACAAGCAAGGTACCGTCCCCAAGTACTGCTCCTCATGTCAGCTGCCCCCTGCTCCTTCACGGGTGGGTCACATTTCGTTGTGGTGCATTCACAATCACAAATAATCGCTCACTTTCAGAAAGCACACATAGCTATAGAGGCTGGGGGAAGTAGAGCAAGCACACACACTGCTATCATCAACTCCGGAGGAGGAGGTGGTTGAGAAAGCACACACGCATTGATCAACGACAGTAGGAGCAACTACAGAGAAAACACACACACATACTCTCTCTCTCTCTCACCCACTTACACACACTGGCTGAATCTTGAACCTTGTCTCGTCATGATGCTAATGATGTAACTGATGTAACTGTTGTTTAATAATGTAAAATCCAGAGTCATGCAGATTACTTCACCATTTATGCAATTGCTCTAATGTGATATGTCATGCTTTGACCTTAATCTCTAGTCTGGGCCAAACCTCCCATAGAGGAGAAACTCACACACACACACACACACACACACCATGCTCATTTACCTCTGCAGTGTAGCTCTTAGAACAAATGTGGCACAGTTGCAGTTCCAAAGGGCTTAATTACAGCATTCACGAACACAGCAGCAGCACGTTTGTGTCCTGCCTGTGTTAACAAAGACGTTTCACTGAAGTGAAAGTGAGTGATTATTTGTCATTGTGAACACACCACAGCACAGCACACAGTGCACCACAACCACATGTGACCTCTGCATTTAACCCATCCGTGAAGGAGCAGTGGGCAGCTAACAAGCGGCCGGGGAGCAGTGCTTGGGAACGGTTCCTTGCTCATGAGTACCTCAGTGGTACCTTTACCGGCCCTTGATTCGAACCTGCGACCTTCTGATCAGGGGGCGAACACCCTACCGTTACGCCGCCACCAACTGCCACTGTGTTAAGCTTGAACACACACCGATCTGTGTCTGTAGCATTTAGATTTATTTGAACAAGAATCAGTATCACGTCATTAGATAAATTAAAGGTCAATCAGAATTGATTATTTGATTATTAGAATCTAAACTCGAGTCTCTGTGCTGTTTTGCTCAACTGGACAGTGTTGGATAATTTCCGGTTTCTGGTTGAAAGTTGTGCTGGCTGAGAAAATGATCTCAGTCATTTTCAGTGACGGTGCTTATGTCTTGAATTTCGATAAAAATAGGGAAATGGACAGCATGTGTTCTGTCATTGGTTGTGAACAATAATAGCAGATGAAAGCACCACTGCAACCATGTTCATATTCATCTTTGATTACATTTGCTGCTTAAATTCCATTCCGTGTCAAAGTGATGTAGTGTTTAGTCAAACTCCTGCTCGGCTCTGATGTCTGGCCGTTAGTCGGTGGTGGTGTAAAGTCTCATATTATTAGCGAAGCCTTCAGTTTGCCTTGTGCATCTGTTGTTGACGTAATATCAAAAAGAGGACACACATCATCGAAAGAAGTGGGTTGAATATCAAAAAGCAAAAAAAAAAGACAAACCTGCAATTCAAGATATGCTGCCGATAGCTGGTAGCGTAACGGTTAGGGTGTTCGCCCTGTGATTGGAAGGTCCATGGTTCTAATCCCGGACTGGTAAAGGTAGCTTTGAGGTGCTCGTGACCAAGGTACCGTTCCCGGTGCCCACCGCTCCTTCGCAGATGGCTCAAATGCAAAGCTCAAATAATCACTTACTTTCATTCATTCATTCATTATCTGAACCGCCGAATCCCAACTGGGGTCGCGGGCATGCCACAGCCTATCCCGGGAACTTACGGGCACAAGGCGGGGAACAACCCTGGGCAGGTGCCAACACACACACACAATCACACTCACATTCACATATTACGGGGCCAGTTTAGAGCGGCCAATTAACCTATAGTGCATGCTTTTGGACTGTGGGAGGAAACCCACGCCAACACGGGGAGGGCATGCAAACTCCACACAGGAAGACCCTACGGCCGTCGCCGGGGTTCGAACCCAGGACCTTCTTGCTGTGAGGCGGCAGCGCTTACTACTGCGCCACCGTGCCGCCCTCACTTACTTTCACTTTCACCTAATATGATTCTATTAGAATAAACAGTTTGTATAAGTTATAATGAGCATCAGTAAATTGTTAACATAGATGGTCAATATAAACTCTAACCAGAATGTAAAATTCTACAACACGATAAATAACAAAATTGAAAAGTCTTGTGATAATAGTTTTCACTGTATCGCCCATCTCTGGTAGAAGAGCACATTGCAGCCCTGCAGGGTGGAAACTGGAGCTGGTGTGTTGTGGTTTTGTTGCCAAATTTCTCATCCTTCTCCTCCTCCTCCTCCTGCTCTTCCTCTTCCTCCTCCATTCCCGGTAGGATCAGGACAGGAGGAGAGGCCGCGCCTCCTCGACCACCTCGGAGGACTCACTGAAACTCCAGCCCTCGGGCTCCTTGGACAGGGCGGACGGATCGGAGCTACTATCCCGCATGGACTCCAAACGCAGGGGCAAGAACCTCAACCTGTTCTCCTCCAGCACCAAGCAGAAGGGCGACGCCGCCGAGCCCCCGAGCCAAATCCCCAACCGCCTGCTGCAGCTGGCCAAGCCCAAAGACAAGAAGGACAAGAAGAAGAAGAAGGGGAAAGGACAGCAGAGCCAGACCACAGGTACACACATTCACACGCATACGTTTTTTTCTTGCTTGCGTATGGAAACGATATTTATGTGCTTTGAATTGAACTTGCATACTGAAATACATGCACGCTCAACACACACGTTAAAACTCTACGTTGGAATCCCAGCACTAGCACATTAGCAAATAATTAAGAGAGTTGCGTAATTAAGAATGCATTAATTAATCAGGGGCGCAATTAGTCACAATTAGCCACAAACGTAAATAAACCCAACACCAGTTGTGTGCCGTGTGTAATGAGGAAGAAGGGTGGACACTAATAATAGAAAGCAACACTTTGTAAAGGGGAAGTGAGAATTGTTTTAGAAGAATTGGAAACCAATACAACCTTTTGTTTTGTGAAGCTTGCGGTCACCTCACTAGTTCCAAAAAAAAACTGAGATCAGATTGTTAAAAAGATAAGGGCATTCAGTGCTTTTAATAGATCTGCCACTGATGTAAGAAATTAAGGTGTGAGTATTTGTCATTGTGAACACACCACAACCAAGTGTGACTCCTGCATTTAACCCATCCGTGAGGGAGCAGTGGGCAGCTAACAAGCGCCCAGGGAGCAGTGCTTGGGGACGGTACC
Source organism: Distichodus sexfasciatus (assembly GCA_032718565.1). NCBI lineage: Eukaryota > Metazoa > Chordata > Actinopteri > Characiformes > Distichodontidae > Distichodus > Distichodus sexfasciatus. Next base: position 993,945 of record JAVGVS010000028.1, on the reverse strand, counting down.
TTGCTCATGAGTACCTCAGTGGTACCTTTACCTGCCCTGGATTCGAACCTGTGACCTTCTGACCACGGGGTGAACACCCTACCCTCACCTCGCCAACTGCTCCAACTGGCAGTTGTTTTGTGCAAATATTATTCTTTTAAGTGATTACCAAAAATCGTGTATTTCTTCCACACCCCTGGGTTCACTTGAATCTCAGTAATCAAAGATTGGCGTTCTACACATTGGACTGTCAAACACAATGAGGGCCTGTTGAAGTTTACACGTCTGTGAACTGCTTTCGGTGTTGCAGCTGCAAGATCTAAATAGAGAATTGCTTTGTGAATAACGACTAGGTCAGGGTAGTAGTACATTTACAAACAACTTTACTGTAAACGGTAAACTACTGTAGTTACAACATTTTGGAAAACGGTTGTTAATCTTGAGTTCAAGTTAACGCACCCCAGAATGGAGTAACATATGCAGGTAGTCCCAGACTTACGAAGAAGATGCGTCCCGATGACCCTATCGTACCTTGAAAATGTCGTTGAGGTGTACTGCCACCAGTCATTACCACTATAGCCAGGAGACATAGTTGGCCGTTTGGAGGTAAGACCAGGAAGGAAGGTGTTTTCTGCTAAAATTAGGCTTTGAAACAGCAAAAACAGAAAAAAATGCATGCGCTAACTTGAGACAACAGAACTGCTGAGAGCGAGGGATCTCGCGATGCAGGGGATGCGTACATTCCAGTGTTGCGCCGGGGAAAAAATGCACCCTGCTGTAAATTGCATCCCCCGTCTCAGGAGCGTGCACCACTGAAAACAGCGATGGGAAGCATTTTCCTTTTAGTAATCTGTGAAAATTATCATCTGCTCGTCCACGCTTATAAAATGTCATACGATACACTACATGGTCTACAGTACATTTGTGACCCTCCACGGCTAAACCAGTCGCTTGTTGCAACGGAGGTTTCCGAGAAAAACGAGCGTTTATGTTGCGTGGGGTAAAATTTTGGATTTTTGGTTTTTAGTGTTTTGAAACAGTGGAAGGTCTATACTGTACTGTTGTGAATAAATTTGGCTGAAAAACTTACCCTTTCCATCCTAAAAACGTGACTTTCTTGAGGTGAGGAATTCAATTCCAGCAGAATGTTAAAAGTTTCTGTTTTGACCGCTCTACTTCAATATTTACGCTAAATCCACTGGTTGACTAGCGTGAAGATATTTCTCCGGAATCCATCTTCATCTCCCGAGGTCAGTTAACCTAACGCAGGTAGGCTATCCGTGTGGCTGTGAATGCAGCGTAGGCTACCGTAAATACAAATGTAGCCGCGACCGCACCAAGCGTCTGTGAGTGCTAGTCAATAGTCAACTCCGTTTCTCACTTGGCGTGACAGGAGAAACCTGACTCCTTTGAATGTTGATGTCTCAGTCACATGTCGTCCCATTCATTCGATATAGGTATCGTTTTGAAGCTTGATTTATGCCCTTTCATAAAAACATCATAACTCAATTTTGAAAATTTGCGACAAGCGACTGGTTTTGCCGTGGAGGGTCACATATATATATACACAACCCAACACATGAGTGGAAGTTTTTATAAATGGTGTGATAAACAAGTAATGAAGGTTTCTGAATGTGTGTGTGCATGTGTGTGTTTCTGTTTCTGTCCAGAATCCCAGGGCGAGACGATACCCGAGCGCCCGGCCGATGAGATCTTTTTCTGCTGACCCCAGCCTCTGTTTCCCTGTGGTTCAGAGAGTGTGTGTGTGTGTGTGTGTTTCTGCAGCAACTCTCCAGTCCAGTCTCACATCACCTCTCTTACACTCTGTCTTTACCCTACACACAAACACACACCTGAACACAGCACTGACGTGATTGGTGTGGGGATTGCTACACACAGGCACTTTCAGACACTTCCTCACCTTTGTATTTTAAGACTTTCTTTTCCCAAAGAAGAGTTTCTGGCTCCAGCCTCAGAGACACACACACCCACCCACACCCACACACCCCCACTCTATGCCATGTGGAGGATCCTCCAGGCCTCTAGAGGCGCTCCAGCATTTTTAAACGAATAATGATCAACACGATGTCTGACGCAAGCGAATTGTACTCAGCACTTGCTGCAGAGTGACTGACTTTATATTCTTTTTGCTCATCTGGAAAGGTTTATTTTTCGACAGTAAAGCTGTACGTTGAATTTGTTGAGTTGATTACTAAAGTGAGCTCATGGATTGCCACTTTTATAACACCAGATTCATGCTTTTATTCTTGACCTGTGTGGAGTTTTGAGGTTTTATTAGCACTTTATACGGCACAAGGGGGAGAAAAAGAGGCCGTCTGACCACAATCAGCGAGACAATCCGCTCCACCTCTTCCTCTTAAAGGGACACTCCACCCAGACACGCTAAATACGGCTAACGGCGTCCCCTTTGGCTAAAGGCTTAAGTTGCTGGTGCAAACGCATTTCCATCTTCTTCCTTCCACCAAGGAGTCTCCTTTTAAAGGAGAGGAAAGAAAACATCCTTTATATACATTTTACATATATATATATATATTTTGTTTCACGTGTACAATGCAAAGGCTGTATAATTACAAAAGCAATGTTGCGTCAAATCAACCAAACGGAAAGCTAGCTTTAGCATAAGCTATAAGAATGACCTGATGGCCGTACTGCGGTGGCGGTATTTTATTTTTTATTTTTTAAAGAAGACCCATTAAAGGGAAGTGCGTTAATCAGGTTTACCGTTAATAGCCTTTAAATAGCCGAGAGCTGTATAGCAAAAACTGTTATGACAGACGCTGCCCGGAAGGCTGACACACTGTGTGTGTGTGTGTGTGTGTGTGTGCGCGTGTGCGTGTGTGCGCGTGTGTGTGTGTTTGTGAGCGTGTGTGCGTATGTCTGTGTGTGTGTGTGTGCATCCGACAGCAACTCTTGGCCAGATTGTGTGGAATCTGGGACAGTGACGGGGTGGTCTCGCCTGCAGGCCGGGCATGTCTGCGTTTAGTTAAGAAGAGAGAGAGAGACAGAGAACGGTAACAGTGAGACGTTTTCATAGAAAAGTTTTTCGTACGAGTTTCCTTTCAGAACTCAAAAGGTGGTCCGCTTCAAGTTTTTCCTAATCGGTGGAACTAATGAATGCGTCATATTTTCCTGACTTTTTCTTCCTGCCTGTGAGATTCTACACACGAGAGCGTCGAGATGCTGCCTCATCCACCGGGGGGCGCTGTGGTGAAGTCACTTGTCCCCCAGCATCTCGGTGCCAAAAAGGTGCGTGTGGGTGCGGAGGGAGGGATAGAATGATGGATGGAGGGATGGAGAGGGTCTGAAGCCCTTCTCCCTGTGACTTGCTGCACACCAACATGCCTTTTTGGATCTGTGGATCTGTCGGAGTGGAACACGGTAAATGTTTTTGATTCACGCGTGCCTTAATTAATCTCCACTTGCCCGTTGGCCATCTTCAGCACTTCGCCGAACTCTCTCTCTTCAGGGATCAAAACGGGAGGATGTCATTAATACTCGTTGTAGCAGATAGCAGGTGCGTTCGTCGTTAACGCAGGAGGCTCGCACACTTGCATGTCGGGGGAAAATTTAAAAACTAGTTAAGTGCACTAGAATTATAACCTGCCAGCTCTGCAGCCCCGTCTGGGGTTCGCCCTGTGCTTTAACAGTGTCTATTTACTAAATGGTACAGTTTTAATATTTTGGAATTTGTGTAAAGAGCAAAAGCAGTGTTGTAAATATCTGTAAAGTACAAATAAACCTGTAAAAGTTTTGATGTTTGGGTTTTTTTGGATGATTTTTTTTTGTTCAAACTTTTTATAACATTCTCTATTTATCAGTATTTTGGAGATATAATTTGGAAAAAAAAATCTCTTAATAAATGGCCATTGTTGTACGCTGCATTGTGTGTGTTTTTTGTGATGATTATTTTCTAGGGCTGGGTATCGTTGCTGATTTCCTAAAACGATTCGATTCCGATTCACAAGGTCATGATCCGATTCAATTCTCGATTTGATTCGATTCGATATCGATTTATTTAGAGATTTCTTTGCATCAATACTAGTTTTGCTTGGTTATAAAATAACTTGTTTTAAAACCGAAGTGTTGCCAAACATCGGCCTTTAGGCCAGACAGTGATTTGAGCGGAGCAGCTTCAGCCATGGCTCTATTTGGTTTCGGTTTCACCTGTCTCACATTTTTATAGCTCTCCTTGCGCGGTCGCAAGAAGTAGTGCATAGCACTACAAAAAAAAGATCGATCCGCGAATTTTTGAATTGAAATCGTATTTTTCGAACGAGAATCGATATTGATCGGTGAATCGATTTTTTTGAACCCAGCCCTATTATTTTCACCCTCGTGGGTTCACATGACTGAACTCTGATCCATATTATAAAATAAAATAAGTCAGAAATAAAAGGAATTTACATATTTATATTTATATTTATATTATTGGACCTCTTGGTCCAGAGGCGAGCATCCTAACCACTGTACCACCAGCAGCACCCCAATCACTATTTACGGTGTAGTATCACCACTGCTGCTGTATTTACTTACACTAAAGTATACAGTATATATGTTTCTTGAAGTGTTCTACTGTCCAGATCAAACTCAAGGGTGTGTGTGTGTGTAGATGACTGTGTGTTTTCATGGTCATTGCCTTGCTGTGTGTCTGGTTTAATTATTTCGTTCCAGGCCTGTAGGGGATGTGACACCGTGACACTAAGTTTCAGTCTCTTGCCCTCGGCTGTGTCCGGATGCCCGCTGTGCCCTGTGAGGAAAGCTGGAGCTTGAAGAGCCGCGCCAGCGTTGCCGCGGACATTGGGAAGGTGATTTAGTCATTAAAATCCACCCCTTCATCCATCCACACCTCTGGCCAGACGTGTATGTGTGTGTGAGTTGCTGTTTCTCTCCGTCAGCGCCCTGTCGCCGGGTTTATGTTCCCTGATGGATGAGCTGCTCTTGGTCTGTTTTTGCAGATAGGCAGAATGCAGGCGCACACAGCATGCCAGACGCGAGGGTTAGGAGCCTGTGAGAATCAACACACACACACACATACACAAAGATCTTTTACTTTTCCCTGCTGTCCCCCTGATTACCCCACCAAAACACACACACACACACAATAAAGGAACAATGGCCCACGTGCAGCGTGAGTATGCAACCTGATCTGTGTATGTTGTGTGTTGACTGGTTGTGTATAAATGTCGCTCATGTGTGGAGGAGAACAATAGTGTAGAGAGATCTGCTGCTGCTGCATGACAGGGACCTCAGTAACGGCCTGTTTATGCATCACACACACTATACTGCTGATCTGGTGGCCGCTTATCGCAGTCTGTTCCACATACAAACTTAATGACAGTGAAGGAGACCTAACTAATATCAGTGTCTAATAACTTCACTCCCTTTTTCTAGGGATGCACAATGATACCGGAATCATATCGAAATCCCGCCAGCGGGCCCCTGGCGGTTGGGGCTAACAGAAAATGTAGCCTATGGTCCCATGTACACCTTAATCTGCCCCTGGGTGGGGTTATAGCTTAGCTCTACACACTAGGGAGTGCACATGGAAAATCACAACTGTGTTGCTGTGGCACTTGGCACTGTTAGAAATGTCCAAAATATGGCAGTATTTTTGTGCCAAATTCTAAGCACGCAGTGGAACTTTGGCTCATCCTTCCTCATTTATCTGCACCGATATCAGCAAATGTAAGCATGAATATACTGGATATCAGCATTGGACGATAATCCCCTTATTGCGCAGTTGTGAAACTACTTTTAAATGGCTGTTGCTTTTCCAGTAACTAACAGTTAGTAATGTGGCATGCAGAATATTACACTGTTACAAAAATGGGTATTTTTAACCACCAGGTTTTTCTGACTGGTGCTGAATTGGCAGGCTCATTGCATCACAGCATAGTCTTGGCAGCTGCGGGATGGAGTCGGAGGATGGAGTCCACCTTAGCAAACATGGAAGCAAGAATCACATTAATCAAAATGTATGACTCTTAAAGACGAAATGGAAAGAACTCTACTCCTGAAATGAGAGTGCATAAAAAAGCAGATGATAAAGGATTTCAACATAGAACGTTCCCCTTTCCTTCTCCCACAACCCAAACAGCAAGACTGAAAGTAGTCCATGAAGCAATTGAAGTAAAACAGAAATACCCAGACATACACAAACACATCAAACGTATTGTGCAAGCCAAAAATGAAAACGCTCCGTCAAAACGTCATCGAAACCTCATTGTGATTTTGACACAGTTTTAATTTTCTCATCCTTGCAAACTTTAGACTTTGTCTTTCAACTGTTTAAATGATTTGCTTTAAGACACTACAGCACAAATATTGACTAGCATGGATGTAGTTCTCTGTAGCTTGTAGTGTAGTAAACTACTATATTAAAAGCTTCAGCTGTGCTGCTTTCAATCATAAATAGCTTGTAACTTGAAAAGCCACCGATTAAAAGTGGCTTCCGCAGCACTTCCAAATAACTTATCTTTTCATTTACATTTCCCAATGCTTTGCAAACAGAAAACAGTCTTTTTATACCTGGGTCTAAGTGCTGCTTTGCTTTATAATCTGGATGCGTAGCAAGTCTTAGAGCTGTCAGATCTTTGAGTATCTCACTTTGTCAGATTTTGCAGCTTTGTGTGACATTTTGTGAGGGTGGGTCCTCGTTAGGGGAAAATGCTTGTGACACACTGAAAGAGGTGGAAGATATGGGTTTTTTGTTACTGAGGTTAAATTTACCTTGACTTGCCACACACACACACACGTAAGCTGCATGCCCTTTGAGATGTGGAGTGCATTTGATTCAGAGTGTGAAGTTCTCTCTCTAAAACCCGTCAGGTTCAACATGTTCCTGATAAAAACATCACAGACACCTGGAATCACAAATCAAACCTGCCCCAAACTGATGAAAACCGTTTCAAACATGGTACAGGAAACAGTTTTGAAGGAACTTTACTGGTCGTATTTTGCAAGAAGAATTTTCTTCTTTGTCTCCAATGTGTTCAGTCAGTCAAGGTGAGAATTTTTGCCCAGACCATGTTTTTAATGAACATATCTCCATCTTTTAGGTGGTCTGATTGTCCCCTTAAAAAGAGAGGAAACATTTCAAAAGAATTTCATAGTTTTGTGAGGACATTTGGGGTTAGCTGTAATTGTAGCATTATTTTCATGAGTCTATGGAAAGACCTCGCAATGTTAGCAAGATGTGTGTGTGTGTGTGTGCGCAACTACCCCCTTATCTTTGGGGTGAGTTTGGTCTTGAAGTGTGTTCTGCCACTGTGGTTTGTTGAGTTTAACATATGATGTGATCAGTTTGGAAAACAGCTTCCAGTGAAGCACTTTCCTCATTATAGATATACAAGAGAGAAGTATTGAATAAACATGTTGCTTAGTGTGCGATTTTTGAGGGCTGCCTAGGCACTGCATGTTCCGCATATTTGTCATGTGGTGAAAAACATGCATTGGTCCGGTCTCGGTCTCACCCCATCCTGGTCTCGGTCTCATCTTGGTCCTTCAGAGTCTTGGTCTTGTCTCGATCTCAGCACACTCTGGTCTTGGTCAGGACTTGGTCTCGGTTTAGGTGGTTTTGACTACAACTCGTGTGTGTGAGTATGTGTACTATGTTTTTTATGCATTGTCGGGGCTTTTTGTCACCTAAAATCACTTTTATCCATTTTTATGGCTTTGTGGGGACATTTGAGAAGACCCCATGAGGAAAAACCACTTCATAGAAAATGTGCATGTTTTATTTGAGAAGCTAAAAGAGGTGAAAGATGTGCATTTGGTTGCTGAGGTTAGGGTTAGCTGTGAAATTGTATACATCTAGTCATTATGGGAGTCTGTGTCCCCACAAAGATAGTTTGTGTGTCATGCGACCCTGGTTTGTGTTGAGGTTGTGAAAGTGAATTTGGGGCTGAGTGCTGATCTCAGACCCAGTTGTGAGTCTGTAGGACAGATTTCACATCACACAGGACAGATGTAGGACAGACATAGGACAGATGATCACATCCTGCAGTTTTATACCAATACACACACACACACAGCAGCAAGTCCTAAACAACCATCATCTCTATGTCCCACTCTCTCTCATTCTGTGTGTGTGTGTGTCACTGCAGGAGGTAAAATGCACAAGCAGTAGAGTAGAGAATATGTCCTTCCTCCTCCTCCTCTTCTTCATCCTCTTCCTCCTCTTCCATCTGTCTTGCCCCCTGAGGCCAGAATGCAGGAGTGACACCGTCCTGTTGAGACTCCTCATGCTGGGCCTCATCACTCACTTGCACACCCCGCTTTCCTCCTCATCATCAACCCCAATCACACCTTAGAACACACACACACACACAGCTTCTCATCTTTTTGCTGCTTCTCATCTTTCTATATTTCCATCCTTTTTCTCTTCATCTCGATTTTTGCTTTCTTCGTTCTCCTCAGCCTCTTTCTTTCGGTCTCAGTCTCATCATTAATCATATAAAGCAGCGGAGGGGGTTTTTGTCCGTTGCAAGGAAATCACACCATTAGGAGCTGATCATAGAGGCGGGAAAATCAGGATCTCTCTCTCTCTCTCTCTCTCTCTCTCTCTCACACACACACACACACACACTTCTTTGTTGTAGCTCTTTGCATGGAACTAAAGCTCTATTTAAAATAGACTTTAATCAGGGCCTGTGTGTATCTGAGAGAGAGCTAGTGGATGTGTGTGGGTGTGTGGTTGGGTGTTGGTGTGTGAGTGTGTGGGAGGGTGGGTGACTGGCTGTGTGTGTGAGTATATATGTGCTGAGACTTAAGCCTTCTTAAGCAGCAGCACCAAGATGAGCAAAGAGAGAGAGAGGGAGGGTAATAGAAAGAAAAGGATGTGAACAGAGAGAGGAAAACAGATAAAGAAGGAGGTGAAGTGTCTCTCTCTCTCCTCAGCTCTCTGTAGTGTGTGTTCCTGTCCTGGTGCAATGCTGCTGCTAGTGTCGTGTTCTCCTCCACTGCAGTCAGAGGACTTTGATCTGTGTGTTCGAGCCCAGATTAGAGCCGGCAGAGGACGAGTGAGCTTGGGCTGTGTGTGTGTGTGTGTGTGTGTGTGTGAGCTCCACTGGCCGAGTGAGCAGGAGGCTTCAAACAGCCGGTACAAAGGATCAAACGATGTGAGTGCAGGAGACTGCAGGGCCACTCTCTCAAAGAGGAGATGACTTCATCCACATACCTTCAGTCGTCTGATCCATACACACACTCTCGCACACAAACACAGAAAAATGGATGGTTGTCATTGAGTAGCAGTGTTGTGGAGGCTCCTTTTAAACAGTATCTCTTCAAGCTGAAGTTACATATGCCTAAAAGTAGCTCCTGTTTTAATATAGGCGCTAGAGAAAAGCAGCAAAATCCATCCAAGCTATTTCCAGTAATTTAACTGAGTGATTATTTGTCATTGTGGACACAGCACGGCCATCACACAGTCCACCACAAATATGACCTCTGCATTTGACCCATCCGCGAAGGAGCAGTGGGCAGTGCTTGGAGACGGTGCCTTGCATTTACATTTACAGCATTAAACAGACGCTATTATCCAGAGTTCTACACAACAGTGCTTTGTAGTCCACGACATTGCTCATGAGTACCTCAGTAGTATTCTCCATTATTGCTTAAGGCATGTGATGTTGAAAACCTATATTTTATAACAGTATAATGTCAAATGACAACAGTGACGTTTTGCATGAGCTGCACTCAATTTTCTAAGTTCTGTCGGTTTCACCGTTCACCTTTCATACGTTTTGATAAATATAGGCACAGATTCTTGTAGCTACCTTCACCAAGTTGGACTCCATATTCTTGCAGCTGCCAAGAACCTCCACTGGTAAAGTTCTTGAAACATGGCTACAGGTTTAGTATCTGTTTAGTTCTGATGTTTGCAGTTTTCCATAGAGGCTTCAGCATTCATTGACGTCAGGGAAACGTGCCGCTGTTGACTGTCAATATCGGACTCACTTATACACACAAATTTCCACATTTTTGTTTTTGGTTATCTGCTGCCTGTTTATTCCACTGCGTTGTATAACTCGTCCTGCTGCTGCCATCATTATGGTTTCAGTAAGTTGAACCAAGAACAGCAGCAAATAATTTGCAGAGTACATTTCAAGGCTGCGTCAGCACTACAAAGCAATGCGACCAATTGATTTAAACACGTAAATCACAAAGTGGTTTATGCCCAAACAATATGGGAAATGAAACAACTCAGAGATGGATTTGTATAATTAATCAGTGTAAATAATTGTGATCTCAATATCGATCAAAATAAGTGATTTACGTAATTATAATTTTTGCTATAATCAAGCAGCTCCAGTTAATTATGATTATGATGATTGAGGTTATCATTTTTGGCTCAGCAGCTCTAGTAAAGACTATATTGTTATTTATAGAGTACCTCGGTTGTGGTCAGAGGTGCAGTTGGACCTCGTTAGTGTGGCGTTTCCCTCATCGCTGGTGGAGTCTGAGGCTGCTAAGCAAACACAGCTTGGAGGAGGCTGAGTGTTCCTCCGGCCGTGATTAAAACACTTCCTGCTGGGCTCCATGGTTACCCGGCCGTTAGCACGGAGACGCTGACGTCTGCGACCCGTCGCTCTTTCTCCAGAATGGCAGCCTGGCAAACAGAGGAAGAGAAGTGAGGAGGAGAGGACACACCATCATCTCCGGGGAAAAGGTCACTGGGAGGTTCACAATGCCTTTTGTGAAGAGTGCTGAAGGTTTCTCTGGCTTAATGCACCGAACTTTAGCATGAATTAAACAACAAGGCTGGTTATGAATACTAACACGAGGTGCTTCACTGCAAGACAATGCCCCTCATTCACCAATATCTTTGAGTTTTTTCTTAAATGTGTTTTTCAGAAAAGTCCGAATCAGACTCATGACCTGTTTTCAAATTGTTGTTTAAGATCATTTTTATAAAGACTTATGCTCACATTTAGTTTGAATATTATGCAACTGTGCGAAACCCACCAAGCTAATGTTTAGCCCAAACAAGCATTGAAATAAAATGTGTGTAAGAGTGTTTCTCCATGTTCATACATTCTGTTCTTACCTAAGAACAAATCTCAAGTAAGAACACCTTTGTGAATGTCAGAATCTTTCTAAAAACGGCGTAAGTGGATTTTCGTCTGAAGATCAGTTGGTGAAAGAAGCTCAATCATATTTCAGAAGGGATGAATACTACTGTCTTTATATTTTGTCTTGTTTGAGGTAAAGGTGCACCGCTTACGGAATTTATCATTTAGATTTGCTTCACTACTTTATGTAAGACTGAAAATGCAATGTTAATATTTTACTGCCAATTATATTAATATTATATTGCCAAAAGTACTGGGACACCTGTCTTTCCACACGTGAACTTGGATGAAATCTCATCTTTAATCCATAGGCTTTAATATGGAGCTGGTCCACCATTTTCAGCTTCAACTTCAGCTTCAACACTTCTGAGAATGCTGTCCACAAGCTTCACTAGAGTGTTCACAGGAATTTTCATACATTTTTGATCCAGAGCATTTGTGAGGTCAGCCATTGACGTTGGACAAGAGTCCCTGGCTCACACTCACTGCTCTAATTCAAGTACCAGTCAAGTTCCTCCACACCAAACTCGCTCATCCATGTCTATATGGAGCTTGCTTTGAGCACTGGTACGCAGTCATGTTGGAACAGGAAGGTATGGAGGGGTGTATACCCAATATTTTGACTATATAGTGTACGTCAGCTAAACTTTAGAACAGACACATTCACATTTTTTTTTTGTTTTATTTAGTTAGTTATTTGTTATATGTGTAATTCTGCGATGCCGTATGTGCCCATGCTCTTCAATTAATTTTCTTATTCCTTCCACAGCCAGCTATTACAGTTACAGCATCCTTTGCAATCACTCTGTGGAGCAGCATCCCATATTGCATGTGACAGTCAGGTAACAATGTGTTAGCCCAAATCCTCGTCCATGTCATCATTGTCAAATTGAAATGCTATTAAAACAACTCAACACAGCCAGCCAAAAATAAGCAGTAGCCAACCATTAGCTAATAACAAGCTAGTCTCATTTAAAATGTACAAGTGAACTCTCTTTGGTCTTATCCTTTGTCTGAGATCTGAAAGAATTACGTCATCACGGATATTTGAATTTCGGAAACATTAGTAGACCTGCTCAGATGTCAGATTGATTAGCAAAGATTTTAAATATAGTCTCATAAAAGATTGATTCTTACTCATGTGACACAATTTACTGTAAGTTTTTTGCATTGGCTGCTGATTTCCATTTCAGTAAGACAGTCCAGGGCCTTTACAAGTTGAAGTTTGAAACTTAAACTATTTCTGTAATTTCTTAAAAAGCGATCTTAGGATAGGCAGTTTATTTTAACAGTGGTTTGGTGATTTTAAATTAGACAGCAATACCAATCATCTGTCAGCATTATAGCTGAACAAACCTTACATTATTTGCCAATGCTAATAACTTAACAGTAAATTTTGTCCCAGGAGTAAGAATCAATCTTTCATGAGACTATGGGCTGGTTTCTCGCTTATGGATTAAACCTAGTCTTGGACAAAGTGGTAGTACCAAAGGAGATTTACCATTCAAACTCAAAGCTAGTCTAGGACTAGACTTAGTCCTCGCCTGGGAAATTGACCCTATTGGCCATATTATACAGTATATACACCCCACCTGTAGTGGCTATGTGTCTGTGTAAAATATACAAGTTAATGTTCTTTTATAACTTTATCATGCTTATTTCAGACATTTTTGAAGTAAATGATCTTATCTATTATATTATGGAGTAAATGATGTTAATCCAAACTGGAAGTTGCAAACTACACATGTATCTTTTTACAATTATGTCATCAAAATAATACGGTCCTCAAGTGCACGGTGTCCTCGTGTGCTGAGGCAAATTGAATCAGGTGTTTAGGTGTAAAAACAGAATTGTAGTTATATATCACAGACCTGTATGTGTATGTATATATGTATATACATATATATGTGTGTGTGTGTGTATATATATATATATCTCTATCCATCTGTCTATCTGTCTATCTATCTATCTATCTATCTATCTATCTATCTAGATAGATAGATAGATAGATAGATAGATAGATAGATAGATAGATAGATAGATAGATACACACAGTTTTTGAAGGAACTCGGCTGGTAGGTTGTTCCAAACTAACCACAGATCTTCTTATCCGTCATCTAATACCATCAGGGAGGGGTATGATTGGCCCCAAATTTATTCTGCAGCACGACAACGACCCCAAACATACAGCCAAAGTCATTAAGAACTATCTTCAGCATAAAGAAGAAGAAGAAGTCCTGGAAGTGATGGTATGGCCCAGACAGAGCCCTGATCTCAACATCATCGAGTGTGTCTGGGATTACATGAAGAGACAGCAGGATGTGAGAAAGCATGCTTTGTTTACAGCATTTTTTCACACCGGCCTAAAATTTGTGCACAGTACTGTATATATATATAGTTTGAAGTAAATGGGTTAGAAATAAGTGAGGATTTAAGTGTGCAAGTTCCCTTTTTTGACTATTAACTATTCACTATTATTTTGACTAAGTAACAGCCCACCACCAAAACATCCTTGGATGGCCCCGCTTGAGAAAGCATGTCAACGGTGGGTCGAACGTGGGAGACGTGGGACTCGGCGCTGGGACCTGGCAGGTGATGACAGGTAGTTGGAGAAAGAGAGAAACGTGGTAACGAGCAGCTATTAGGATAAAGAGCTTAACGCTGGTTTGTACTGGAATGAATAAGGACAGTCAGGCTGACTTGACAAAGAGCTCTTTTAAAAGCCTCCCAAAGCCAGTAAGGGATAATAGTTTGGCTGAGAGGAAACCTCTGTTTCACCCTCCCTCCCTCCTTCCCTCCCTCCGTCCACCACCTAAGCTATGCCAGACCTTTCAAATGCTAATTTAGCAGCGAGAGGCAGAGTGAGAGAGTGAGCTTTGGCCTTTGCTATGTGGTAATGTTTAGGAGGCCCTATATGGGACGGGTGAAAAGCTTTAAATCGCTGCTTAGGCTTAGCTGAGCAGAGCATTCTGGGTAGGAATGTGAAAGGAAGTTCCCCTTAAGCAAGATGAGCAGGTTCGGACCGAGTCGAAGAGCCACATAAAGGCTTTCATCGATAGTGTCATATGATTAGAGCTGTGACTCATGGATAAGAATTTGATCTGGCTCATGAAAAATTTTGTCTGAAATCAAACATTTTCATGTTAAATGTTATGTTGTAAAAAAAATCAGAGCTCACCAAATACTGTATGTGAAACCATCATATTCATTACTCAAGCAAACAAGGTTCTCGGATGATGAGATGTGAAATTTGGTTTATGGCAGAGGGACAAATAACCTCCTGCACTGCTCATCTACATTTTTTAGTAACAAGACATGAATAAATCGTCAAAATATTTTATTATATTATTAATATCTAAATATTATAGTTTCATAAAACACTTTTCTTCCTGAGCTTCTATCCACCAAAAATTGTTGCATGATTTCCTGTTTGAGTAGTGAAGTAGCTAACAATGCCTGTTCCTATATGATACAAGTAGCTGGTTTATTTAATAGGCATGTGAATATGTTTTAAGTCTAAAAGAAACATCTTTGAAGTAATCATTTGGAACTGAAACAAAGTCGAAGTGAGCTTTGAGTCCGAGTCATTTCAGGTATGTACAAGTATACAGGGTGACAAAATAACAAAGCTCAGGGCTCAGTCTAGATCAGGCCTGGGCATTGCCCGGCCCGCCTGAGGACAGCGTGATATAACTTATTAAACATAAAAATAAGACATAAGGTAGCGTATTTTATGCAGACCATTCAACTGTGTTGCTTTTATTTTGAAGGAAAAAAATGCAAAAACGTACATATTTCAATATTGCTTTTGTTGTTAAAAGAATGTGTTGCCAAAAATAAAACTTATAATGATATAATGTGCCCTGCTCCACACATTTATAACATTGTAACATTCAGATTTCAGCCCAATTCAGATTTGTCATGTGGCTCTTTGGGAAACTTAATTGCCCACCACTGGTCTAGATATACCCATAGTGCAAATTAAAATAACAAGACACTGGACCTTAGTCACCATTTGTCTTTTTTTTTCACACGAGCACGTTTTTAAAAATATCTCCGTCCACACGCAATCGCAAAAAACGCTGTCAAAAGCATTCCTTGCATTGTAGATGAAAACCTAATGTAGACACGACGCATGCTGTGACATCATATGAGTGGCGCACAGTGTGACGCGAAACGGTCCGTTTTTCAGAATCTTTGTTTTTCTTGTCCACACCTAAACGCAGAAACAGAGTTTTCAAAAAATCGCCATTTTGGCCAGAGTTTTCAAAAACCACAGTTTTCACTGACACAAAACGCAGTTTATGTGTGGACGAAAGGCAGCTGCCCACTGGTCCTTCACGGATGGGTCAAATACAGTGATCACATTTTGTGCCGTGCTGCGCTGTGATGTGCTGTGATCACAATGACAAATAATCACACACTCACTGTGTGAGTTATATCAACATACTTGTCAAAGACACATTAGACACATACTAATGTGTCACTAGTAATAAGGGCTGTTTCTAACAGTAAAAAATCCCAGAAAGGATAATGAACACAGCCAAAATTATTCTTCTTATTGCAAAATCACAAAGGGCGTTGTGGGTCCAAAAACTGTTTAGATAACGCGTATGATAATAATTTCCATAGAGGCCGGCTACTTATGAGTAGCTTAGTGATCCAGTGATCTGGTCACCTTGCCCAAACCAGCAATCAGGACCATCATGAACCGGGTTAGTGTAAGTTTGGGTTGACTTTATCATCAGGGTAGAGGTTGGTGTGTCTACAGCAGCTGCAGTCTGCCGTCCTCACATGTCATGGGCCATGGCAGGCTATTAAGCACTCCGTCTGAAGCTAATGACCTTTCCTGGGTCTCAGTGAGACTTTTATAATATAATTAGCAGCTTGTAGCTTTTCCCCTGAGGGGTCTCTCTATTCCAGGGATTGGTCACATTGTCTGATACAGCAGATCTTCTAATAGAGATAAAGAGAAGGTAAATCAATGCATATTCATTTAAGATAAGTACGTTGTCTCATGTATAAGAGCTGATCGGGGGTAAGCCGACTCTCCTGTCGAGGTAATTTCATTTGATTGTATGAGAAAGACAACATCTGAAACTGGATCTGTGACTCGGGCCAGATGTAAGGATCTGATAAAGCTGACCAAAGGGGAGAGAGAGTTAGTGTTTAACAATACAACCATCTTCACTGGCGTCCCTCGCCAAGCAAGTGCGGAGATGATACCTGGTTTTGTCACGTGTGACAACCCGGCCTACTGTGCTTCCTGTACCGTAGTTCAGGAATAAAAATTTCCTATTATATTTTAATTGCTTTTATGATTTGATATGAACAGAAGTAACTATGTTTAAGTATGTGATGCTGTTCAATATCGACTACTGGTTGCTGAATTGAATTGAAATGGTATCAATGTCTCTCCTTCTGAAAGCTTTTACCTTGTCAACAGCCGATTCCAGAGCGTTCACGATCTAACAGACTTTGGGAATTTTTATGATGACAGAGCGATGTCTGAAACCCCGTTCCGAAATGTGGATGGTATTTGTGATATCATCACACACTGAATTGTTGTCCATTGAATCAGTATAATGTTGTATCATGATGAAACTACCCTAAGTGAGAGACAGTGAGAAGGACAGAGAGAGAGATAGAGAGGGATTCTCTTGGCCATGTCATTGATTGATCTCCCCATAGAGGCGTGTAGTTCTGGAGCTCGAGTAATTAAGCAGGCTAATCAGCTGTGACTAATGAAGACGAGGTTCATTCTGGAGAGCTCTTTTCACGCTACGCACAATAAAGCCTTTTCACGCCCACACAGCTTTTGTCTCTCCTGCTGAATGTCTTTTCCTTGTCAACGGCCGATCTAAGAACGTTCGCGATCGGCCTGGCTTCGGTACGCTTGTGACGATGGAGTGACATCTGAAACTCCGTCCTGAAATGTGGATGTTTTACACTTTGTTCCACCTCAGCCTCTCTGCTCCCTTCATGTCCCTACAGAAAACATGACAGACTTCCATTTTCCCTCCATCATACAATTTAGGCTTCAATCTTCTTCTGTTCTCTCTCTCACTTCCATTCTCTCCCTCTCACCTCCCAAGGTCCCTGTGCATAGAGGAGCTGACAGGTGGGTAATTGAAGGGGAAAGTGTTATTACCCAGAGCGCTCGGGTGTGACCAAGTTCCCCAGGAATGGGCCTTGAGAGGCCATTATGCCATGTCGTGTTCCCAGTGCAGCAGACCGCCAAGTCACAAAGAGAGGTCTGTTTGCTCTAACCTTCACATCTGCACCTTCAGACCGACGATTTATGCGTCCAAGGGACCTGTAGGTGTTTTCAAACTCCAAAGTTCATTACCTTTTTTGGCTTTTATCATAGCTGCAGAATGCAGTTCTGCCCTGATCTACTCCCGCCTGTAAATCCAGACTCCCTCCCTCCGTACACAGGAAGATTATTAGCGCTTGGATCGCTCGGAGACGTCTGAGTCAGAGGTGCTATAATTAGATAAATCAAATTATGTATGAAGCGTCTGCTCCCTGACATTTACACATTGACTTAATCAAATTATACTGTGTCGGAATGTGTGTTTTGACCAAAATTTAGAGGTTGTGATGGTGGTGTTTATAGCTACCAATTGGGGTCCTGTTATGGCCTTGGGTTATTTTTGTTGCTGGGTACATGGTATTAGAGAATATAAGATTTTAGAGAGAATTTTGGAAGACGCTCTTTAACCTGGCGGCACAGTGATAGCACAATTGATTGGCACTTTTCCACTAACAACAGGAACCTTGCTGGAACCATGCTGTACCACAAACAAATATTTTCCCATTATAAATAGAATTGTACCCAATGCTGTCATTGCTCCAAAATGAGAAGCAGCAAAGCTGACTGTCTCAGTGCTTTTTAATTGGTGGAAATGTGGACCTCAGGACCAAACTATTCGTGAGTTTATACAAAACACAACGAAGATGGAAACCAATACTGCACCAGCATTCATTGTCACAGGGACCAGAGTCTATCCAGGGACTACGGGAATGAGGCAGCGACAAACCCTGGGCAGCCGCCAACACGCCGCAGAGCACCCACAATAACCAAAACAGCTCTGATGGACAACAAAGAGTTAATGTTCATAATCACAAGCATTACATCTGTTCAACGGCCAAAATACCTCTTGCATAGTAACTCCACGATTACATTCTTTCTGCTAGAATGTCCACTAGACCATCACTAGTCAGTTTAAACCACAAAAACCTTCCTGTTGGGATATTTCTGGCCCTGTTGACCCTGTATAAGTAAGTCCAGCAGTAAGTCTGTGGCAGTGTAATGCACTCGACCATGTCATCACCATGTCAGTGTCACTCCTTTGTTGAGAATGAGCTAAGAGCTCAATAATAGCAGCTTATCTGGGCTCCTGACCTGCATGGCCATGCACAGACCTTTTGTGAGGAAAGTGCTCGAGCCAAAAACAGAACAAAATTGTTTATGCAAAACATTTGGCCAGTAATGATCAGTTCATACATAGATGATGGTCTTTCGTGTTCACTGTTACTGATCTTACTGGTAGTTCTGCTGTAATTTACCAGTAAATTTTGCTACAGGGGCATCAATTCCTTATTAGACATTTTAGCCAATCAATATGAGCACCTGAGCAGTGGACGAATAATATATTTGCACATTGACTCTAGACATATAGGTTGACTAACGTTTCTGACATTCTGAATATGTTTGCAGAGACTAATGATCACATAATTCTTTCAGCTGTCAGACAGAGGAACTAGCCTAATTGCGTTCACTTGTACATTTTAAATGAGGCTAGCTCGCTTGTTATAAGCTAACGGTGGCCTATTGGTTATATTTGGCAACTGTAATGAGATATTATAATAGTATTTTAATTTCACAACGGTGACAAACATGGATGAGACGTTATACAAGCAGTATCATTAATCAAAGAAGCTCAGATACGAGATGCTCTACAAGGCACTTGATTTTAATTCAATTCAATTTTTATTTGTATAGTACTGTTTACAACATACATCGTCACAAAGCAGCTTTAAACATTTCTGCAAGCATGTCTAAGGCAATAATGGCAAGGAAAAACTCCATCTGTAGTAAACAGGAAGAAACCTTAAGAGGAACCAAGACTCAGAAGGGGACTCCATCCTTCTCTGGGATGAGGGTTGGATTGGGCTCATATTTGTTAGCAGGGTGTGTATGTAAATGTGTGTGTAGAAATGTAATACTTAAATAAGCATTTAAAATTCGAGGCTTTTCTGCTGGTTCCGTATGATGTCTCTGTAGAAGCCGGGTGAGAACTGCATGTGTTGGCAGTAATGGATGTCTGTGGAAGAAACAAGGAGAGTTAAATGAGGAGCAGGGAAGCAGCTGTCTGGCCTTAAACCCATTTACTTATCAAATTTACCTGTGAGGGTGCTGTCTGCCCAGTAAAAGCTAAAAGGAGGAGTGACCAATTTTAATTAGGTTTACAGTCTGAAATCTGAGCTGACTGGCCTTTTTGCAGATATCACTCATAAACCTGTTTAATCTCTTGGGTTTATTAAGACAGACACGTAAATGTTTTATTTGTCTTATCTCTAATGTCTGAACTACTTTAATCACATCCGTAAATGAAAATAGGGCCAGAGACAGTTGAGGTTCTTTATAATCACTAAAGTGGCCGATTCTTGGCACTTCTTACGACCGTCGCATATAAAGTGCAGCACATCATTAATCCCGATTCGTATGCAACCCGTTGCAGTCTGCGTTTCCTTCTGCACTCCGTGTTGGCTGCCGGGTTTGAATTTCGCCGTTCTGCAAATGCCTGATCAAAAGAGAAGATAGCAGCGGATGGCAGTAAATGAACGGCACATTAGTCACGCTGATCAAATGAGCGAAAAACTTCTTCATCTTCGTTATGAGCCGGCAGCCGTGCCCATTCCCCCCGATATCAGACTGTCCGAGCGTCTCACAGGGACATCGGATCCGTTTCTGCTGCAGAACAAAAGAGAAGCCAGCTTGGAAAAGGCCGATACAGAGTACAATTTCAGACTTGACCAGACTCCCACATTTGTCTCTGTCTTGTCTGTCTGACCTTCTCCCTTTCCTCCTTTTCCCTCCTCTCATTTTATTGTACTTAATCTTGCTCTGTGTACCTCTCTCTCCTTCCCTCTCTCACTTCTTCATTTACTCCCTCAGACACCCAGCAACCACCACAAAGCCGTGTGTCTCGCTGCGTTCCCTCTTAATTTCCGTCCTAGACTGCTTAACATTTTCTTCCTTTTTCCCACCTCCTCTGTGAGAATGTGTGTACATTATGCATGTAAAGGACTGGGGCTGTAACAGTGTGTGTGTCCATCCCCTGTCATCCTGAAGAGTCTAGTGACTCACAGGGATCAGTTGTACAGATATAGAGCGGTTTTTCCCCTTTTCACTCCCCATGACTGAGTCAGATTCTCTACTCCCTCTTCAGACTGGCTAGAATTAGCAGCCGTCAGATGACAGAAAAATGACTCTTCTCCAGTTTGGGCCCTGAGGGGAGACTGTCCAAAATTCTGGCCCTCTGCAGAGAAACGGGAGTGCTGGCATGACCGAATATATGACATAGACTGAGTGTTTCAAATCGAAAGTCATTTTGTTTAGGATAACTAACTAAGCTTCAAGCTACTTCTGCTACAGCCCAAACTACTGTTTTAACAGGGTAGTTAGCTTCAAAGGCTATAGACAAGCAGTAGCTAACTGCATTCAAGTGGTTTCATCCAGTAATGCTTAATATTTGTGCTCTTAATGCTAACGTAAAACCTGGTGTTTCTGTTTCACCTTTTAGAGTCATACATTTTGACAAATATAGCTACATATTCTTGCCCACATCTTTACCATCCTCCGACTCTATCTCAAAGATACCAAGAGTGTGCTGTGATGTGAATTCAACAGCAATCATGAAACGCTTGGTAGTTGGAATGAGAGCATGTGCTGTGAAAATGAGGTGGTTTTTCAGGTGAGGCAGGTGAGGCCCTGTTTAAACTGTGCTCATTCTACCACCGTTCCCCAAAACGTCCTCCTACGCCTCCTTTGCCTCCGCTATTGATTAGGTTTGCAGTGCGGAGGAGTGAAGGAGCTCTGTGGCTCACCGGAGCTGCCTCCAGGCCGTTGAAAGCTGCCGTGCGCCACAGAAGCCTGTTAATTGCGCAATTAAAGATGCATGAGCCGGAGCAGACAACCTGTGATCCGCCCTCAATCTCTCACCAAACCCCGCTAATGCCCCAATGAGTCATCTCCCCATTCATCAATTACATTCCGGCTGCAGATACAGCCTAGCGCTCTGCTGTGTCTTGGCTCAATCCCTCCAGTAGCAACCACTGGGGAGTGTGTGTATGTGTGTGTGTGTCTGTGTGTGCGTGTGTGTGTGCATGCGTGCAAGCCAGTGTGTGTTTGTTCTCAACACTTTCCCCGCCCCCGCGTCCAGCCAAACCAGATCCCGGTCTTTACACAGTCTTCCGAAAACCGTTCGCACTCAACCTGTCAGGCACACAGTGAGCCGCTCCGTCCCTCTGCTGGGGCTAAATTTATCCTTTCATCATTAAGTGTGGGATCTATGGACCTAGCTCAGCTGCTAACCCCTGGTAGGCAAAGATATGAAATGGCTCAGGAACATAAACAAAAGGACGGAAGTTATAAAGGAGTTTCAGCAATATCTGATGATGAACATGAACAGTATTGAACTGTACTGACCGAATAAATAAAATTTCAGATTCTCTTAAAAATAAGATACTGTCATTCAACAAAATTTTTTTATTTTTTCTTTAATTCATTCTGAAGTAAGTTCATTCGTTCAGAATAAAGATATTTAAATATTTTATATTATATAATATCTATATATTGTTTTTCCGTGGATAAGAAAACATTGGTGAATGTCAATTTTCGTGAAAACTGCACTTTAAGAACTAATTTCTTCTTAAAAACGTTTGGAGGCTTACTGATTTTATGCCATGTTCCACCACAGCCAAATATTTTTATTTATCAGGAAAATGTTTATTATGCAAATATTTGAACATAAAATTTGCATTACTTGTGCTATTGTAGATAATGTATGTAAGATACCCTACTAGCTACCCTGTTGTCTTATTATAACGAAGCATAATTGATGGCGGTAACCAAAATGCGTTCATGATTTATCAGTTCGTCATTAGACCAGTGCTAGTAGAAGTATGGAATTATTATTCCAACAGTTGTTCCCAAATATTAATGGAACTTCTCCAGATAGTTGTTGGACAAACAGATGTGGTGTCTAGGTGAGTTTTGTTTTGATTTGACACGGTCCGGCTGTATCTCCTCATAGCTTCCCAGTCATCTCCGTGCTGGCTGGACGCTCCCTCCTGCTGGTCCAGAGTCTGTCTCAGCCGACACCAAAATAGCTTCGCTTCATGCAGCCTGAGCATTCCAAACCCCTCGCTTGTGTATCCGCGGGCGAACCTGGCTTACATAACGCACACCACCACCACCATCCCGAGACAGCGGCAAATGGCAATCCAAACAACAGCAGCAGGCAAACAGTGTGTCCTACTTACAAAGGGCAGAGCGCCTAGGGTCCGTCTCACAGAGCTGGATTTGTGAGCAAACTACAGAAATGCAGATGAAAAAAACATACACTTCCCAAACCATTTTTATGCAAGCCCCCATCCGTAGATAGGAATATTTTCACACTGCCCACCTTCCCCCTTCTCCTCACCCAATATTCTCTCCCTTCTCCATCTTTTCTTCACCTTATTTCAGTTCTGCAATATAATACCGTTTCACGCAAGCGCGAGCTGCAGCATCTATATCATAAAAGTAGGCGGACGCGTTGAAAATGCGACTTTTCTCCTTAATAAACCAGTCTTAGGTTAGGTCTTCAGGTGGAGGTATGGAACAAACTTGGTCATAATCTGAGGGAAAAAATGCTTTAGTTTCCAAATTAATTGCATACGTTAACGTTTCCACCACAACTTAAGGTCAACATTAGGTCAAACTGGGGTTGAAGCTGGCAGACTGTCACTCTTGGTTTATGTTTATTGTCATTCATTTGGCTTGCCATGCTCCCCACTTTGGGAAAAACTAAACTGGATGAACACACCATAAAGCGGTTCGAGACATTACCCTTTTGCTAACCTGCTTTTTGTCTTGGAAATGACATTTTTTTACACAGAGTGTTTACATTTTAGAGTGATATCTTTAATTCACTGTTCAGTGTAATGGCTGAAGCCCAGGGTGAGGCCGGACGCCGGCGGTTGCTCTGCGTGTTGCAGCACGGAACTGCCGGATGCCTAAAATTGCCCTGCACATTTTTCTCATAGCTGATAGCCCACATTTGGCGCTCCCGCTCCAGGACAGATGATGTCAGGGTGCTGTTATTCACTGACTTTCCCTGTGTTAACCTGCACTGTTCTTCTGCCTTCCCACCAGAAAGAGATGGATTTATGTTCATCTTATCAGCTGCTGTATGTACGAGTTTCCCCAGACATGTCCCAACCTGAGGCCTGGAGTCCTGCAACAGTGTAAACAGTATTTGTCATCTGCTATTGAATGTAACTTAGTATTGACTGAATTCACTAAAACATTACAACCACTACCATTCTGAGTTCACGTAGCTTAGGTATTGATAATTTTGTGCAAATCAACTGTATTGTATATACATTTATAGTATGAAAATGATGAGAAGATTAATACGTTTTCAAAAGTACACAATTTATCACATTGACCCTCAACAGACAGTATTTTCTGAAAGAGAGCCAAGAATACCAACATTAACCAAATAATCTTCATGAGCCATCTTAAAACTCACTCATAATGTTTTATGCCTTACTGATTTACTGACAACTTTATGATGATGGTTTGACAAGAAATTGTCAGTGTTGGCATCAGCTTTTGACAAATGACAGTTCTGCTCCTTAATTCCTCTGCTGAATTCTTAAATTCCCTCAGAAACCTGAACTCCAGGATCATTTGAAGCCTAATGTTGCTTGGCAATGCCTGGAGAAGAACTGATATAGTTGTGTCTTCTTAGCAGCTCATCTGTCTGAATGTGTGATGTGTGTTGAAGGTGTGTGAGCCCTGGGAAGAGTGAGGTTAAAGTTTGGGGATAGTGATTCTTACGTCTCACTGTGTTCTTACTTTAAAACTGTGATTTAGCACCACTGTTACTAAAGGAGCCTTGATGCATTGGGCTGGGCCATGCTGTGGTGTGTGTGTGTGTGTGTGTGTATTGGCAAACAGAACTGATCATCCATCAGATGTCCTCTGTGCATCGCGGCCAAAGGATAATTTGCCTTAGCATCTTAATGTAATGTACTTCTCTTGGCTTGGCTGTGCAAAGGTCAGTTGAAGAAACACAGGCTTCCAGGAACTGAATTACAGCACACCATCATTCACTTTCTTAATGTGATATCATGGTGTAATCTTGTTGGAAACCAGATTTTAATTCTAAATTTACAGTATTAGAAATGCTCCAAGAACATGGATATAAGGAGTCTGACCATTATAGAAGAATCACCTTTTGAAATCTTGAAATTTTCTTCTGTTCAGTGTTGTGAGGCTATAACTTCCAGTATCACATTTCAATAATCACACATTGTCTTACATTTATGTTTTTTATGTTAAGTTTTGAACATGGCCAAGAGACAAACAACTAGAAAAACAAACATGATATACCTATAACAGAACGGACATGAACTCTATCAGAGGGTCAAGTCAATGACCGCTGTTTTCACCAGCTCTGCCCTCCTGGGAAAGAAAAATCTCCCTTTTTGCCTGTTTGACTTTAAAGTCCATGTTTGCTGGACAACAATGTTTCCTGATCTTTGACTCCTTTCGAGAAGACTCAGAAGTCTTCAGGTCTGCATCTAGAGTATAAGGTGAAATGGAATTTAAACAGGCAAATGTTATATGCTCTCTTCTTGACCTTTGCTGCCTGAGTGGTCTAATTAAAATATGAGCACTCAAAGAGAGACAGAAAGTGTGTGTGTGTGTGTATAAATGATCTAGCAGGGAAGAGGGTGAGTGTGCAAACAATAGTGAGTTGGATGTGTGCCTAATGCATTTGGAGTCATGAGATATCTGGGTGGATTTTAGCTGCTGATGGGGCTGTTCATGTTGACCTGGGTGTAGCTGGCTGACAGGACACGTGCCTCCAGCTCAGCTGGAACCAAGAGACACAGCTTTTGAACTGCATCATGGCCTTTACGTAAACATAAAGGGCTGGAGCCCGCGTGCATTGTCCTTGAGTCAGACCGAACGCCTTGCTGTAGACGTGAAGATCTTATTTTTATTCTCCTCTCTCTCCAAATGAGCCAGCTAATCAGATGCACTGCTGTTCATACTAATTAAAACAGGCTAATTCCACAGCTTTGTGTAGATATAGATCTGGAGGTTTAGAGAGCTGGTCTGGGGTCGTTGCCTGCGCTGTCTGTTCTAATCTCAGTCTTAGCTGATTTGCAAACAGACCCGAGAGGCTTCTAGAATGCACGGCTCCAGATATTGAACTGTGAAAATGTGAGTCAGTGTACTTATTGCAGATTCTACCCACTGCATTATTTAAAATCATTAGCATTTAGATTTTTTATGAAAGCCCTTTTTTCTGCTGGAAATGTAATTAGGGAAAAAGGTACAGAGGAGAGAGGATTTTCAGGCATGGTTAATTTCATGCAAACAGACTGATGTAAATGGGGTGTAAGAATTTGGGTGGTTCATTTACATAAAAAGAAAAGACAAAATATCAAAGTACAAACAAATGTAATTACTGTAAAATAATTCGAAATGGAACAATTTTGTGTATAAAATTGAAGTTACTTAAGTTGGTCATTTGTTGGCAAAAAGTCAAACAGGTACAGGATACAGGATAGTTGGTGTTGATGTTGGTTTGTTGCGTGCTTGAGGCTTGTGAAGTTTTTTCAAGACTCCTGCTTTCCTGATGGGCAGAGCATGGAGCTGCTCAAATATACATGAGGGGAAGATGCTTGAGAGACTTTCAATTATGCACAAGTTGAGAAAAAGCAAGAAAGCAAAACAGCACCACTTTATTTCAATTAGCGAGAAGCTTCCTGCATGGACGCCCTGCTATGAGCCGGGTTTGCTCTAGTGTCGGGGTAAACGCTCAATAATATTGTGTTTTGCTTCTTCAGTGCCTAGAATTGGGACACTTCCAATAGTGTACTTACAGTTATTTGTGGCAAAAACATTTTCCCTGATGGTACTAAGAGAGTTTAGCAGCTTCTGTGCAACTTTTCACTTCCATTTAAAAAGACTCTCACAGTCTTTAAATATTTAAACAGTGCAGTGTTGTTTTTATGGTGGACAGCAAGTCCACGTCAGGGAGGACACTGAGCTACTTCAAGTTTAGCAAACTACTTTTAAATTGAAAGGTACCTTTTTTTTTTGACTAAAGCAGGGGTCACCAGTTTTTCACAAAGGGTCAGCGTGTATGCAGGTTTTTGATTCAACATTTTCAGGTGAGTGCTTCAGTGGAACTCAGATCCTTTTAATTGCAAGGTACTTTATAAATCCTGTTCTAGTGCAGAGTGTCCTCAGTGACATGAACATGGTGAAGACCTATTTTCTTTATAGGTGGTTCTCTTTTGGCTGTAAAATGTTTGGCTAAAAATGTTGGAAAAGGACAGAGTTGCAACCTCAAGCACCAACCAAATTTGCATCATTAGCAAATTCGTAGTATTTTTTCTTTCCATTTCGTGTTTGCTAAGATCAACTTTCCACAATTAAAATTTGACGCCAGAAATATCTTCCTTGTTAACCTGTGTTTGAAGATTGTAGCTGATTTGCGTGCATACAGTCAAAGTAAAAAGTATGTGAACCCTTTGGAATTTTGTGGTTTTCCGCATGAATTGGTCATAAAAAGTGATCTGATCTTCATCTAAGCCACAGGTCCTGATATACACAGGCGCTTAAACCAATAACACATAAAAAGTTCTACTCTTTCATGTCTTTATTATACAAACATATTCAGCATTCACAGTGGTAGTGGAAAAAGTAAGTGAGCCCTTAGGTTTAATAACTGGTTGACTCTCCTTTGGCAGCAATGACCTCAACCAGGCGCTTCCTGTAACTGCAGATCAGACCTGCACATCGTGTGGGGGATATTTTAGGGAATTCTTCCCTGCAGAACTGCCTTAACTCTTCCATATTCTTTGGTTGTCTTCTGTGTACTGCTCTCTTCAAGTCACTCCACATCATCTCAATAGAATTGAGATCGGGGCTCTGACTGGGCCACTCCAAAAGGTGGATTTTGTTCCTGTGAAGCCATTGTGCTGTGGATTTGCTGCGATGTTTGGGGTCATTGTCCTGTTGTATCACCCAGCCTCTTCAGCGCTTCAGTTGACGGACAGACATTCTCACATTTCCTGAAGAATTTGCTGCTAAATTTGGGAATTCATTTTCCCCTCAATGATGGCGAGCTGTCCAGGCCCTGATGCAGCAAAGCAGGCCCAAATCATGATGTTCCCTCCACCATACTTTACTGTAGGGATGATGGTTTGATGTTGATATGCAGTGCCTGTTTTATGCCAAATGAAGTTCTGCTTGTTCCTTCCAAATAGTTCAATTTTAGTTTCATCACTCCACAAAACATTTTCCCAGTACCGTGGTGGAGTGTCCAAGTGCTCTTTTGCAAACTTCAGGCGTGCAGCAATCCTCTTTTTTGACAGCAGTGGCTTCCTTCTTGGTGCTGTGCCATGGACTCCTTCCTTGTTCAGTGTTTTGCGTATTGTTGATTCATTAACACAGATGTTAGACAGTTCTAATGACTTCTTCAAGTCATTTGCTGTCACTCTAGGGTTCTTCTTTACCTCAAAGAGGACTTTGCGTTGTGCTCTTGGGGTCATCTTGGTGGGGCGCCCACTTCTAGGCATAGTAGCCATAGTACCAAATTGTCTCCATTCATAGACAACTTGCCTAACAGTAGACTGATGAATATGTAAAATCTTTGAGATGAATTTGTAACTCTTTCCAGCCTTATGTAAATAATCAATTCTTGATCGTAGGTCTTCAGACGGCTCTTTTGTGCGCGGCATGATTCCCATCTGGATATGCTTCTTGTCAAAAGCCCAAACTCTAACTTTTCAGTGGTTTTTATCAACCAAAGTCATTCTAGGCCACACTCCTGAACTCGTTTCATTAGATGGACTCCAGGTGCGCTAAATTCTGACTGCAATAAGCTTTTAAAAAGTCATTAGCTTGGGGTTCTCTAACTTTTTCCAACCTTCAGTTTCACAGTTTTAATGTTTTATACGATATGGTCAAAAATTCTCTGAAAATCTGTGGATCTTTAGGTATAGGACACTGTGTTTGTTTATTATTGTGACTTACATGAAGATACAACTATGTTGTATATGGGATGTAGACATAAATATAGAAGATTCCAAGAGGTTCACATACTTTTTACTTTGACTGTATTTCATTAGACAGTCCTCCTTCGTCATGTTATCAACGTTTTTGATCCCACTCTCTGAGCAGGTTCAGATTTCCAAAAACACAGTATAAGTGATCCAACTAATTAGCCAGTTAACTGTGATTCTTCTGAGTTTTATGCTGCAGGAATGACAAAATCTGCACACAGCAAAAAAGTCAGGGCTGTTTTGCACAATAGGAACATTCTAATGTACACCATTAATGTGGACTGCACCATTTCTTAACCCTTTCAGCGTTGCCAGAAGCAGCAACTTGTTCATTGATTCTCATCGAGTGACTTGTTCATTCGTGTTGTGTGTCATGGTGCTGTTTGACGTGCGTTTGTAAGTAGCCAGCAGAAGCTTGTTAAATGTCTTATTATACAACCTTCATACTGTTCTAATTGTTTCGTCTACGTCTATAAGTTGAATTATTCACTGTTGTCTTACAGAGGCTGCTTCAGTCAACGTTAGTTAGTCAGCTAAGGTAGATAGATAGTTCTCTAGTTAATTCAGGTGCTCATATTGTTGAGGTAAAATCCATCCTGGTCATTTTCTAAGATGAACTGTATTGTGCCATTCTCATTTTTTCATGAATGAATTCTACCCTAACACATTAAGTGTTCAGCTGTTATGCGACGAGTGAGCCGCATGAGTAAGTGTAGTCATGACTTTGCCTCAGAAAGTCAGGCATCAGCCGCGCCAACTCTGTCCTCAACTGATGGAAAAGGAATAATTCTTATCTTGACTTACGGAACACGCACCCCTGGATAACTGTGGACTACTCAAGAAAGTGAGTACAATGCTCACCTCATTATTTGAGCTGAGACGTCAGCACCAAGGAGAAAAAAGGTACATATCTTCAGATACATCAATAATTATTAAGATGGGTTAGCATTGTAGCTACCTGTACTGCTTTTAGTGCTTTGTTCTCATCTGCTATCAACTTAACTGTTATTAAAAATGGTTTCTCCTTCACGCATGATCATAATCCAGGTCTTCTCACAAGTCACCTCACAATTACTGAGGCAAACTACAGCTGGAAAGAGTAACACCCACCACCAGACTTGAGGAGTAACAGAACACATGGAACGGCGTTACATTGTTAGGATACAAAATAAGGTAATTTTATTCCCTTATAGTTGCAGAAAAAGGTGTAAGTTGATTACTGATACCTTCATTAAAAATGAGAATTATTAGCAGAAATAATATTTTAAAATACATGGTAAAATAAAGGAGATATATATATATGTAATATTACTATACTCACGCATGCAACTTAATAATACTGTCCCGAGGTCTGGAGTGAAATGATAGCTATCTGGAAATTTCACCATTATTTAGTCTTTAAAGAAGAAAAGTGTTAAAGTAACCCTCTCACCCCTGCCCACCACACATAACCACATGGACGATATAGGTGCCATCTTGTGCATGGGGTGAACTACCTTAAAATAAGAGTTTAGCAGTGGTGGAAAAGCTGCTGTATCCTCCTGCACTTCTGTGTCAATGCCTGCCAAGTTCCCCTCCCATCTGGAACGTAGATGGAGGCCTCCTGCCGCTCGATGTCAGGCGCTGTGAGGTAGCAGGTGGGCTGCCAGGCCTCGTGCCCAGCGGGTGTGCCAGGCTCAGCACTCTCTACTTGGCTGAAGTCTCAACCTCCTACCTGGCCATGCCCTTACCTGTCACCTGAGTCCATGCTGCAAATCCTCGGAGCTGGATGTTTCTGTGCCAGGCGTGAATCGTCTGTTCAGGTTCGAGAGATTTTCTGGGCTCACATTACAGATTAGAGCTTAGAGCACAAATCCTGATCCTGGAATTATCCTGCATTGCACATTTGGGTTTTCTTGCTCCAATACACTTGAATCAAATCATCAGTTCGCAATAAGAGTTAAACGCTCAGTTATGACGAATGAGCACTGCAGTGGTTTCTGTAGAACAGTTGCACAGGTGCAGATAGAAATCATAGAAATGTGACAAAGTTGAAAAACATGGTCCTGTACGAAAGCGTCGTTGTGTCATCGTCCCAGTGCTTTTGCACTTTCTTTGGTTGTTTATCTCACTTTCCACAAAGTGACTCAAGCCACCTGAGAAAAGCAAACTTCATGATCTAACTCAGAGAGTTTGCCTGTAGAGCTAGATTTTTTACATTACGTTTACTGAATTTAGCAGATACTGTTATGCAGAGCGACCTCCATTTCCTAATCTCAAGGACAGTTCTTCTGAGAGCAACTTGGGGTTAAGGATCTTGCTCAGGAACCCAGTGAAGGTAGTTGGTCCAGAGGTGACTATTCTAACCACTAGACCAACACCACTCCTAGACCACCTTCTCACGCAGTAGTAGCTCTTTTAAATTCTGCATAAACCCTGGCCCCTTGTGTAAATCTGATATATCGATTCACTGGACAACATTTTGGTGTCTGCTGAGATGAAAATCCAATTCAGGAGGCAGCGATCAATTATGGCAAAAAATTTTATGCTGATTTAACACCATCATGTTCGTTTTATATCTGTGTGAAGTTTGCATGCTCTCCCTGTGTTTGTGTGGGTTTCCACCAGGGGCTCCGGTTTCCTTCCACAGTCCAAAAACATGCAATATAGGTTGTTTGGCCACTTTAAATTGTTGCACTAAATATGTGACCCGATCTGCTGTAATGAATCGGAAGTCGGCGTTCCATTTATTTAGATACGGGCCGATTATGTTGACAAACATCAAAAATATCAATTTTTCTTTTTTGGTCTTATATGAAAGAAAAGGTCTTCAAAAAAGAAAAATCGATATTTTCATGATGTTTTTCAACATAATCGGCCCGTATCTAAATAAATAGAACGCCGACTTCCGACTCATTACGGCAGATGATGTATGATGTATGATGTCTGACTGATGTTTTCATTTTTGATTCTATGGGTTTGTTGATCATTGAAACGACTTACCGATGTAGTCAGTGTATCACACTGAGTGTTTATTTGTCATTGGGAACACAGCACAGTGCACCACAACGAAATGTGACCTTTGCATTTGACCCATCCATGAAGGTGCAGTGGGCAGCTGACATATAAAGTGCCTGGGGAGCAGTGCATGGGGATGATACCTTGCTCATGAGTCCCTCTGTGGTACCTTTACCGGTGGTGGATTCAAACTGGCGAGCCTCCGATCACAGGAAGAACTACCTAACTGTTACACTTCCAACTGCCCCAACCTAGCACATATTTGCTGCTGTTTTAAACTGGGTGTGGAGTGCAGCCCTTGCAAGGGGTCAGATGGGCAGATAAAAAGAGATGAAGGAAGCATTACTTGAAACACTGAACCTTGTTATGAGTTACTTTGGTCTTTAACACAAACAGCCACAACTATCGAAGGTACTCATTGATCTCATATACTGTGTTGACTGTCTGCTGTTGGTTGCAGTTTGGTCAGATACGGGGAAAAACTCAGATTTCATTGTGGTGCACTGTGTGGTGTGTTCACGATGACGAATAAGCACTCACTACAAATGTGTATAGTACTTAACATCTTGGAGGGTTTAAGCTCTTAAAAGCAGGAAACCTTGGTGAATAGGAAATGGACTTCAAGCCGTTTATGTGCTGTCCTGAAGGATTACGTTAGGGTTAGAAACAATGAAGGCAAACATGATTTCTCTGGAACCCTGCCACGTCCCATCGTACTGCTCTGAGATAGATCGCTTCTTGATAGCTCCTTTCGCTGAACGGCTGCCAACCAGCTCTGACCCCACGTTTCCCCCGAACAACACTCTGCCAGAAAAGAGGAGAGAGTTAAGTGCCTGTTTGCGTTACTTCCTGCCCGAGCAGGCAACATCTTCTCTACACTGGGGCCGGATTCAGTTGGCAGTGGAGGGTCAGCACGATAACCGACAGTGCAAACGCTGCGGGAAAGGAAGAAAAGGAGCGATAGTCTTGACACGGCCAGCGGCTGTACAAACACCACCAGGCCGACTTAATGGAACGTTAAATCACATTATCAGACAGAGTGCTCTGTAGAGGGAAAATCCATGCACACATCAGCACAAAAATGCTGCGTAGGTCTCGGGCCACTTAGCGCAGATGATATATGTTGATGCTAATATTAGTCATGTCATTAGTCAGGAGCTATTACACTTCTCGTTCTTAACCGTTTTCTTTTAAAGGGGCACTCCACTCAATTGCATTAATACCACTAACAATTTAATGGATCCAACTTACCTCTGTTAGGATTTGCTTTTATCACAATATCATCTTTAGAGGAGCATCCCTTCAAATTTAGTCCCATTAAAAAGCTATATTGTGATACATGATCTCAATACTGTGAAAGTTCCTGTAAAGCAATTGATAATTGTCGATTTAACGCTTTCGCACATACAGTCCCGCAATCATTTACGATTGTTTTTAGTCCGTACAACTTGTTCTTGTTTTATATTTGTACTGCTTTCTAAACTTTTTTGATGCTTTTGCTTTCTCCAGGCTCTTTCCATGTTTCCACCACGCGTCATCTGCTTCAAACTCTCTCCTAGGCATGTGGTCTGCATGGGTCTGTGTTTTATGTGAGTAATTTCTTTTTTTAATAACAGAAAGAGAGATTAAGGCGGAATCCCATTTCACCTCTTGGCCCTACCCCTCTGTTTTGCGTGTTCACGTGTAGTGGCAGGGTGCCCCATTTCTCATTTAGACAGAGGGGTAGGGGTAAAGGGAAGGGTTAGCTACCACTTTCAAACAGATTTTTCAGAGGGTCACTCCAAATGTCCCAGAATGACCTGTGAAAAACAATCAGGAAAATGGCTGTGGAAAGGACAAAAGAGACATACAAACCTATATAATTTCTCTGTCAATAAAAAAACAAACAACAAAAAAAAACGGTGTATTGTCAAGTTTGACTTTATTTCTCAGCCTTATGTTTGTATCAAGGGATGCACGATCGTATCGGAAACATCTCAGAATCAGATTTTTGTGGCAAAAATCTGAGCATGCATTGAAACGTTGGCGAGAAAAAAATCACGCCTTTAGGCGTGCAACTTTGCCTACGCTCACGCTCGACTGTGCCGTCCTTATTTATCAGTATCGGTATGGGCGGGTGTAAGCATGAATATATCGGCATCAGTCAATAATTCCTTTCTCGTGCATCCCTAGTGGTATACCAGTTTGCTGCAGACAAACTCAAAAAATGCCAGCAGCCTATGCAATGGAAATAATTACTAAGATTAAGGTGCATATTGAACAGCCAACAAAAACATGTCGCTTCTGCCTTCGTAAGTTTCACCGGCATAATCACATTTTTGAAGGGGTCTCCCATTTTGTACGGGTAGATTTCAATGGGGGAGTAAGGGGTGAAATGGGACTCAGCTGTACAATGATGAGGCAAAACTCCAAGGCCAGTCACAAAAAATTTTTTACAGGTTTTATTCTATGTTGATTAACTTTGATGCAGAGTGTATTTTTTATTTTGTAATTTTATGTTGCTACTGTTAGCTAGAATCATGATTTCTACTTTTTAACAGGCATTTTAAATATGTTTACACCCAGGAGTGAGAAACTGCAAATATATAGAATCAAAATATTCTTCAAAAATTTCAAATAAATTACCAGATGCGTTTAATGTATAGTAAAGTGACACTTTACTGGTTTCATGATTGGATTAAATTACAATTATCATACCAATGACTCGATGCAAGATCTCAATGCATCCTATCAAATTTTTTACAATACTTCGTTTCACGCAGATCGGCAGCCGGGATGCGTGTTTTAACTAGAATTTTTATGCCGCAACCAGAAAATCACCAAGCATTGTCAATATGATATAAAAAATTATGGCATGCCACTGCATCGACACGGAATCAGCCACGTCTGCATCGCGATGCATTGATTATGTGATTAATTTCAACACCCCTAATAGTAACACCGAAAGTATAGTAAACGGACTTCCTAATTTTCTGTATGTTTCTCGTGAATATGCCTACTGATATATAAGCACTGCTTCATCATACAGAGTTAAAATATTCCATTTCATCAGAGACGCGGTAGCCACTAGCAATGAGTAAACTATTTTAAGAGCCCAATTGGGGGGGGAAGTCTTGTGGATTTAGAGTTTACACTGCAGCATGGAGCTAATAATCTTGAGCTTATTTTCCCTCCTTCAAAGACGCTGGGATGTGGAACGCCGGGAAAAAATGGTTTAAGATGAGAGACAGGGAGCTTCTTTAAGCCACAGAGAGCTTATGAAACCAGTCAGTAAGCTTCAAAAAGTCATTTATTCAAACCCTTCAACAACGGAGTGAATTAACGACAAACATGGCTAGCGGTATTAGGCACCAGGAATTCAGTCCGTGATGAAGCCTTTAGGATCAAACGCATAATCTCAAAATGTGCCTTTCCAATTGAAGGAAAAAAAAAGAGCAGTAAGTCACCGAGCATTAAAAAACCTCTCTCCTGTTTCCCGTCTAAAAATCCCACGAGAAACAGTTTATAAGACATTAAGATCATTGGCCAAAAAACCTCTGTGTGCACTTCAGGGCTGCGGCCATTCTTCAAATGTGTTCCATAAGTTCAAAGTTAAACACCCTTATTGTCCGATAGGAAATCTGTGACGTGTGCAAACCTTTTAGAATACAAACACATAAATTACACTGCAACGTGTTCATCAAGCTCTCATCTCTTTAATAATCTATGTAGGGCACAAACCCCAGGAAGTCCTCGTACTGTGGGATCTGTATTAGTGTCATGATTTTTAAATAAAAGCAGTTCTGCCTGCTTAAATGAAAACCCAACACATTCCTGCTGGGATGTTCTTCGATTTCTGTACATGAAGTTAAGATGCAAGTTTCTGTTAGGCATGCGAATTCCAGTCTGATGAACGTAATTCACCACAGCAAGATTTTAAACGAGTAAAAAAAAAAAAGTCCCTGGTGGGCTTCCACAGTCTCAGAAAGTCCCGTGTTGTTGACTGCTGAAATATTCTCATCCCTGGAGGGTTGCAAAACTGTCAACACACTGTTGCTGAAAGAGTCGGACAACGCAGAACAGATATTGGTGCAAGAGTTCGCTGTGTCAACAGGACCCCCGTTTGGCAATAAGATATGTATGAGTCAACTCTGGAAGCATTGGTACGTGACCAATTCAAACTCAAGTCCTGACTTCTCAGCTCCCGTTTTCGCCCGCACTCTGCCACTCTCTAGCTCCTAGGTCTTTTTTTTGTTTGTTTTTTTGAGAGGCGACGCCCTCGTAGCTGACCACAACCTGGCCGGCTGCACATGCTCAGACGGTCACAATCCTGCCGTCCGTCAGCTGCGGCCGGAAAGGGCTCATACCTGGAATACACAGAGAGAGAGAGAGAAAGAGAGACAACTATGATTCCATTTGAATTTAAGCAAATTGCTAGACTCGTACATGCAAATTGTGTCTGGACCACAGTGCCCAAGTGGGAGCGCAAAATGATGCCGTCCTTCATGAGATGCAAAAGTGAGATTCTGGGGCATTTGTGTATCATTTATTCAATGATTACAGCTGGTAGCGTAACAGTTAGGGTGTTCGCCCCGTGATCAGGAAGTCGACAGTTCGAATCCTCTACGGTTAAAGGTACCACTGAGGTAATCATGAGCAAGGTACCGCCCCCAAGCACTGCTCCCTGGGCGCTGCCCACTGCTCCTTCATGGATGGGTCAAATGCAGAGGTCAAATTTCATCGTGGTGGACTGTGCTGTGCTCTGTTCACAATGACAATCACTCACTCTTAAATTTTTTCAGATTAAAACTAAAACACCAAAAATCCTTTTTTGCATATTCATTTTAAAAATAAAAAAAGGAAAATGCACTCATTATCCATTTAATATTTTTATGGAACGCAACTGGCATGAGATGGAGATGACCATTACAGGCAGAAGACTTTTTAAAAAAAGAAAAAAAGAAACACAAAAGACGGTCACTTCTGGGTCATGCCTCTTGCACCCAACAAAAAAAACAAAATGGAATATGAAAGTGAAAGTGAGTGATTATTTGTCATTGTGGACGCAGCACAGCACACACTGCACCACAATCAAATGTGACCTCTGCACTTGATCCATGCGTGAAGGAGCAGTGCTTGGCGACGGTACCTTATGAGTACCTCAGTGATACTTTTGAGGTACTTAAGAAACATTTGAACTTGCAACCTTCCGGTCACGAGGAGAATATGAGTATGTTGTCTGCCACTTTCGGTTTGAGTGCAGAATGGGAAATGTGAAAACCACTCATTCTTTTCTCATTTTGGTTTTGGAAACGGAAAAATGTAAATTTGATTTAAAAAACAAATCAACAAATTATATCCAGATCTATCTAAAATGACACATGCCTATTTATACAAAACATCAGCCTATTGG
Source organism: Distichodus sexfasciatus (assembly GCA_032718565.1). Classification (NCBI taxonomy): domain Eukaryota; kingdom Metazoa; phylum Chordata; class Actinopteri; order Characiformes; family Distichodontidae; genus Distichodus; species Distichodus sexfasciatus. The sequence continues at coordinate 957,117 of JAVGVS010000028.1, read as the reverse complement.
GTTGTCTTCAACTCTATGGTTGAATAACAGACTACTTAAACCTCTGGAACTGTCTTAAGGACAAACTTGAGAAAACACAGTGGTGAATGAGGCCTGCTGACTCAATGTAATGTAACATTAACTCAAAAACCGCTAACAGACCTTGTGGTTTTCAGATAATATCCACTATAGCAGCAGCAGTTGTTCTTATCTCTCCGGCTAGATGTGCTGTGGCATGAACACAAGCCTTTCTGTCGTTCTGTATCAGATGCCACATAGTTCTTGTTCGACTCTGAGGCAACATCTTGACTTTTTTCTACCCCCGAACTGCATACCAGCTAACCTGTTGTCTAGGGCTGGGCGATACGACTAAAGGGTGGGAATCGAAAACCGGTTCTGACAATTCCATCAGAACTGTACACCTCCGACGTTATCGTGCCGCAGCTTTCATATGGAACGCCCTCAAGGCAAAAATTTACTTCTCTCCCAGACATGAGTCAAAAATGATTTATAGGCCAAAATCAGTCCAAATGCTCAAAAACTTCAGTATTTCTTCATTTTCAATTAATCAGAAAATATTTCTCCCATTCTATAATGTTAGAGAGTAAAAAATAAATATAGAAAAATGCATTATTTGTCATCAAATCATTTTATTCTATATGCAGATGGATTCCAAATGGCTAAAGAAGTGTTTCCGTCTGGAACTAACCTTATTTTTCTTCATAGTACTAACAGAATATCTCTGCATAATATAAATTCTGAAAATAAACATGAATGTGTTCATGTTCACAGTCTTGTGCAGACATCATTTTAGTGAGGAAAACTGTGTAGAACTACTTTTTTGCACTCAAAAAACTACTCAGGAATTGATATGGAATTAGATTGACAGGCAGAATCGACAATGGCATTGATACTGATAAAATCTTACCAACTCCCACTCCTAGATACGACCTCAAATTAATATCACGAATATCACTTTGCCTCGGTTACGATTAGTGAACAATTATTTTATTTTCTGTTAGGGTTAGTTGCCCTCATTATTCACTAACATGGTTTGTCCTATAAAAATTCTCAACATATTAAAGCTGGGATTTTTTTCTAATGAAAGAGTGCACATATTTGAGATTTCAAATTAACTGAATAAAACACAGATGTAGTTGCAGATGAGTCTGGGTACTAAGTTTTCAAGGAGACGGCGCAAGAACACACTGAATTCTTTTTTTACGTATTAACCAAATTTGAGAAAGATGGAACAGAGCTACTGAATGTCAGTTTCAATTAATTTCAGATGAATTGCTCAACCCTACATGTTTCCAATGGACAACATTCCCCATATTGTGAGGAACAACCCAGAAGGGACCAAAATTCGTGAATGGTTGCGTTACTGAGCCAGGAAGACCAGAGGCTTGTTAGATCCAGCAGAGGAAATGGCTTTGGGTCAATGAGGAAAGATAACTCCTCTATAATGGCTGCAGCACAGAACGGGGTCAAACGACTCTTTTAGGCAAAGTAGCAGTGAGAAGAGGTGTCATATTCCCAACGAGCTGTGTTAAATCCCAGAGGAGTAATTAATCAGGCGTGTTGAAACATAGTCATTGTGTGAACAAAACAGCAAAACTGCGAGGACAGATAGAGCAAAGTTAAAACTGACTGCCCTCCTTTATCTAGGCCTGGCCTATATATTAAACTATTGTGATGGTGGTGGTCTAGTGGTTAGGACACTCCTCTGGAACGAGGGTCGTGGGTATGAATCCTAACTTCAGCAGCACCATCACTGGGGCCCTTAAACCCAAGTTGCTCCGGTAAACTGAGTCTGAAGTCGCTCAGGGGTGCATTTTCCAAAAGCACAGTTGCTAACATATTGCTAACATATACACTATGTTATTTGCTAATGTACACTGTTAGTTGCTAACGTACGCTGTTAGTTACTAATGTACACTATGTTAGTTGCTAACGTACACTATGTTAGTTGCTAACGTACACTATGTTAGTTGCTAACGTACACTGTTAGTTGATAACGTACACTATGTTAGTCGATAATGTACACTATGTTAGTCGATAATGTACACTATGTTAGTTGCTAACGTACACTATGTTAGTTACTAACGTACACTGTTAGTTGATAATGTACACTATGTTAGTCGATAATATACACTATGTTAGTCGATAATGTACACTATGTTAGTTGCTAACGTACAGTATGTTAGTTACTAACGTACACTGTTAGTTGCTAATGTACACTATGTTAGTTGCTAACGTACACTATGTTAGTTGCTAACGTACACTATGTTAGTTGCTAATGTACACTATGTTAGTTGCTAACGTACACTATGTTAGTTACTAACGTACACTGTTAGTCGATAATGTACACTATGTTAGTCGATAATATACACTATGTTAGTTGATAATGTACACTATGTTAGTTGCTAACGTACACTGTTAGTTGCTAATGTACACTGTTAGTTACTAACGTACACTGTTAGTTGATAATGTACACTATGTTAGTCGATAATGTACACTATGTTAGTTGCTAACGTACACTATGTTAGTCGATAATGTACACTATGTTAGTTGCTAACGTACACTATGTTAGTTGCTAACGTACACTATGTTAGTTGCTAACGTACACTATGTTAGTTGCTAACGTACACTATGTTAGTTACTAACGTACACTGTTAGTTGCTAATGTACACTATGTTAGTTGCTAACGTATACTATGTTAGTTACTAACGTACACTGTTAGTTGATAATGTACACTATGTTAGTCGATAATGTACACTATGTTAGTCGATAATATACACTATGTTAGTTGATAATGTACACTATGTTAGTTGCTAACGTACACTGTTAGTTGCTAATGTACACTGTTAGTTACTAACGTACACTGTTAGTTGATAATGTACACTATGTTAGTTGCTAACGTACACTATGTTAGTTGCTAATGTACACTGTTAGTTGATAATGTACACTATGTTAGTTGCTAACGTACACTATGTTAGTTGCTAACGTACACTATGTTAGTTGCTAACGTACACTATGTTAGTTGCTAACGTACACTATGTTAGTTGCTAACGTACGCCGTTAGTTGCTAATGTACACTGTTAGTTGTTAGCAACTATGCTTTTGGGAAACACTCCTGGATGAGAGCGTTTGCTAAATGCTGTAAATATATTAGGTTCCATTAAGCACAGTTTGTAGTATCGGAGGGCGCTGTCTGGTAAAGGTACCACTGAGATGCTGTCCCCAAGCACTGCTCAAACTACACTGCTAAAAAGCTGCTCCTTCACGGCTGGGTCAAATGCAGAGAACAGATTTGGTTGTAGTGCCCCGTGTGCTGTGTTGTGTTCACAATGATAATTACTTACTTCAAAATAAAAATATAATAAAGCTTACATGTTGCTAAGCATTCTTAAAACCTGAAGCATTTGACAGACTTGTATTTCTTGCACAGAACGTGGGCGCAGAGCTTGTTCTTGGCATGGTTTGTTTATAAAACATGGCTTAAAAAGTGCATGTTGAATTGTATTGTAATTTTTTATCAACGTAACAAAGTAGTTACAGCACCTATTCATACTCTTACTAAGTAGTTCATGTTCATATGGCTTTCCTGGAACAGTTAGGGTGTTACACTACCTAGACTGGTAAAGGTTCCACTGAGGTACTCATGAGCAAGGTACCATCCCCAAGGTGTAAAAAAGTGAAAGTGGGTGAGTGTCATTGTGAACACACCACAGCACAGCACCTAGAGCACCACAAAGAAATGTGACCTCTACATTTGACCCATCCGTGAAAGCGTCCAGGGAGCAGTGCTTGGGGACGGTAACTTGCTCAGGAGTACCTCAGTGATACCTTTACCGGTCCTGGGATTCAAACCGGCGACCTTCCTATCATTGTTACGCTACCAACTGCCCCATCACAATGACAAATCGCTGTTAAATTAAATTTCGTGTTCGTGTGTATATTTTGTTTGTGCCCATCATATGATCTTTCTGTGCAATTAGAGCCATATGAAATTTAAGAACCACACCAATGTGTGACTTCTTTTTGAGTAAAACTGTAAAGGAGGAAATGCCTATGCATTTCATATATCAACAATTTGTCCATAAATATTGTGATTTGAATGTTTAGTCAAATCGCTCAGCCCTACCTGCATCTAAAGCAGCCGTAAGGCAACTGACTGCATGTTCGCAGCTTAAAAAGTTCACAAGTGAAAGAAACAAGAAAAGAAAGACAGAGAGAGAGAGAAAAAAAATCTATGCAGGAGATAAGAGGCGGAAGGAAATGAGTCTGTTTGCTGAATCTGCAGGGATTTGGAAACGCTTTGAAGAGCCCGAATGAATCAATTGCGATGCCTTTGAATCTCTGTTTCTGGTTGCCCCTGCGGAGACGAAGGGATTTGTAGTCTCTTAGCACTTCAAGTTCGCCCTGCGCCACAACCGCCGTCGTTTACTCTGCGGATTTATAGCCGGTTGCTTTGCGGGGAGTCGTAGGGAATCTGAGCCTCTTCTCGACTCGCCCCGGATCCTTCTCTCTAATCCCCTCATCACCTTGACGTGTTTTTACCACGTTCCAATTTTAATGCTAATCCCTAATGTTTGGGAGAGAGAACATTAAAGCTCCACTGCTTGCAGTTCCGCAGCACCGACCGAGTCACGGCGCGTCCGTTCGAGGACGGAATAAACGATCTGCTTATCCGTAACGGCTCAGATCTCACAGCTGAGTCTCCGCAATGACTAGAGGCTTTTGTGATGCGAGAAGAGAGGTGTCTGGTGTTGCATCTCGCAGCTTATCTGATGGAACCATTCTGCAGACGTGAGGACTGCGCCGTGATATTTAATCTCTCTAAAAATACAATGCGCAGGAAGCCGACCTCCGAGCATATGAAACCCCGCGCTTGAGTTGGAGTGGGCAGAAAACTTCTTCCCGAACTCTGCGGAAGTCTGAGAACGCTGCCGGAGATCGAAACGGAGTCCGACGGCTGACCTCGTCAGATATCGGTTAATCAATCCCCACGTTTCCCAGCGCTCTCTGCAGCAGCTCCTGCACGGCGGCCCCTCCCTACCCCTCTCTTTATGCCTCACTAACAAGACGGGACTCGTCCAGGAAAATGAAGCCTATTCGGTCTGGTCAGCTGAGCTTCTGTGTCACAAGACATGTGTGATGAGAGGTGCACTTCAGTCTCACTTTCACACCCATTAGAGCGTTATAAAGAGTGTTCTGCCCCACTCCAGTCAATTGGGCCAGAGGAAATGAATGAAATGAATCATTCATCTGTTAGCACAAACCAGGCTACGTCCCTGATGCCTTTCATTCACCGTAAAGCCACTTAAGCATATTCAGGATGCGGGAAAGTGTGGGAAACTAACTTAATGACCTGGCTAAGTCTGCTAACAGCCAACAGCTTTCAAGAGCTAAGCACAATCAATTTTATTTGACTCATAAAAAAATCTGATGAGAACGTATGATCTCATGGTTATACGTTAATCATGGGCGTAAATCACATTCTGAGTTTATATCGATTGAATGGACAATAATTTAATGTCAGCTAGTAGCGTAACAGTTGGTAGTGTAAAGGTAGGGTGTTGGTACTGTGATCCCGGTTTGAGTCCCAGACCGGTAAAGGTACAACTACTGCTCCCCGGGCGCTGCCCATGTCAGCTGCCCACTTCTCCTTCACAAATGGGGCCAAACACAAAGGTCACAATCCGTTGTGGTGTGTTCGGTGTAACTTAGGGAGTTTGCCCCGTGATCTGGCGGTCACCGGTCCAAGTCCCAGACCGTTAAAGGTACCACTGATGTACTCACAAGCAAATACTGCTCCTCGGGTGCTGTCCATGTCACTTGCCCACTCCTCCTTCACGGATGAGTTAACTGCAGTGGGCACATTTTGTTGTGGTACACTGTACGCTATGTTAACAATGACAAATAATCACTCTTTCACTTAACAAACCCTAAACAAAAACCACGACTGTTCATGATTAAAATGGCAGGGCAGAAAGGGAAACGCTAATCAGTTATATGGAATCGTATTGGTGAGTCTGCTCAAGCTGCACTAAAATGCAACATGAACAATTAATTAAACCACGTAAAGCTAAATCAATACATGACACTGAACAACTCAGCAATGTAACTGTGTAAATAATCATGGTAAATACTTACCATGTAATGAGAGATGCAACGGTTTTCAGTATTTCACCGAACCGTTCGGTACGCCCTGTTCGGTTCGATACACATATACCGCTTTTCCACTACACTGGTGCTGGTGCCGGTTCTGGTGCTTGGCCGGTGCTGAACTGAGAACCAGCCGAGAACGGCCCGCATTTACACTGACCAGGGAGCTCAGCGGGAGCCGCATGATAATACGTCACAGGTCACGCCCACTAAACCAACGGTTGTTCGTACGAAGCCTGCAACTTTTAGTTCTTCCCTTATTTCGTCATATGCCTTCAAATTTTTTTGTGCACTTTCCAATTTCTGCTGAATCTGGACGTCCATATTGCTAAAAGAGCTTTAATTTCTTCCGCGCTCCTCGTAACCGGACTCTCCGCCATTTTCTCTTCTAAAGCTACCTATCACTCCGCCCACCTCTCGTGGCGTCACGGGTTCTCGCTGCTAGACCAGCAAAGTTTAGGGGCCGGTTCGGAGCTTGTATTAGGGCACCGGCACCAATTTTTGTTCTGTAGAAAAGTGCAGCACTAGTTCCAAAATTGGGAACCGGCACAGGAACCAGAGCAGTGGAAAAGAGGCTCCAGATAACCCGCGATAGTTCGGTACGCCCTACATTAAACGTAAAATTTTAAAACGCAGTGATTGTGCACGCATTCTCAGGGATTAAAGTTCTCCATCGCTACAACGGATTTCCGCCCACTGGACTCCAGCTGTGATGGATTTCCGCCAACTGAACTCAATGGCAAATTTGAGAATAATGCAGAGCCGATGAGAATTAAAATGCGAGGGGGAGGTGGCGCACATTGCAAACTCAATGCCTACAAAGTGATGTTATCAGTAAGCAAGTTATATAAATTTTGGATAGCCCACTTCGATAGCCTTCTTATTAGAATGTTGATTATGCAGGCTCGCAGATCAGCGCTCGCGACTCTCACGTGGAACGCTCCAGTTCCCTTTAATTACAGACAAAACTCATATTTTAGCTGATAAGTAACAACAACCAGCATTCTACTCACAATATTTTGTAGTGTTTATTCCAGAAGCGAGTCCATCGCATTATTGGGACGCATTGTTGAGTTAAGCGCTGGGGATTGTGGGAAATGTAGTTCTCTCCCAGAAAGGCCAAAATCAGCTAATTTTATAGCCCAAACTTCAAATTACCCCAAACTTTAGTATTTCTTCATTTTCAATCAATCAGAATTTTTTCCTCTTCTATAATGTTAGAGAGGAACCAACAGGGAAAGAAATACACAGAAAAATGCATTATTTGTCATCAAATAATTTATTCAAAATTATTTGATATGTTTTTGTAAGTATGATAAGTGGTCTATTTTTATAATCCATTTTGTGAGTTAACTTTATCTGTGAGTTTAATTATTTTTACTTTTAATATTGTCTCTGCAAGTGTAAGCAGTACCTAGTTGATTTGAAATAGAAAAGGCAAACAACCTACTGGATGCTAGAGCTAAGATAACAATAACGTACCAAAACCGTATCATTACTGTGGCCCAAAAAACGTGATGCGTACCGAACCATGGGCACACTGTACCATTGCTTTACTACTTAAAATCTCAATACCGTTCAAAACAACGGTGATTATAATTTTTGGCCATAATCATGCATCTTTAATTTGACCGTAATGCTGGTCAGTATACTCAACTGAGGACTAGAGGTGTGAACCTTCATATCTCACGATTCAATTCAATTACGATTATAATGTCAACGATGCGATTAGATTCAATGTGATCAATCTTTCTACATTTATTCAGATTGCACACAGATCGGGCAGCATTAAATTCATTATCCATAAAGATGTCCAAATCATCTTGAAATGTTTTGACAAATAAACAAAATGAAATCTTTTCCAAAAAGTGATTACAGTAGTAAAACTGGATTGCATGTCATGGACCCCCTGCAATGCTGCCATCGTCCATGGCTCGTTCAAATCGGACAGATTTTATTCAGATTCCTGTGATGAAACTGAAACATTTAACTGAACTTTTAATGTTTAAAAACTGTAAACTGAGGTAAAATTTGTACAGTGGATCCCTAAGAGATGGATGGGGTTTGGTGCAGTGAAATTCTTGACAGCAATGTGTGGTTAAGAACTTGATCATTTCTACATCACAGCTGTTGCAAATTTTACACTTTGTTCTTTCCATACAATTAGTAAATAGCCCAAGTTCCCTCCCTAGTATCCGTCTTTATCTCCAACAGACACTAGGCCGAGCACTAGAACAAACACAGCAGAGCTGATGATAAGAGCCGAATTTAAAGCTTCACCGCATTTAGTCGAGATGCAGAAAGAAGGGTAACATCCAGAGGGATAACACTACAGATGATCGATAACAATAACGCGATTAAATGAATTTATTTCACTTACAATTAATGAACTAGTATTTAGTTTTTCTTGTTTTGATTTCAGTCATCCGAGGCTTCCGTCGCCCTGCCTGGCTGGGGGAAGAGGCTTATGGGGAAATCCTGGCCTTTGCTACCTGCATCCGCCTGTTTGCCTCCAGTTGGCGGAACTGCATACTGGGCCAAAACATCATGTTTGCAGCTATGGTGACAAAAAGATCAGATTACGGCAGCACAATCCGATTTAGGGCCTCGGCAACAGCGAAACAATTAGCTGGTTTAGGCTTTCCCGAGGCGGGAGTGGCGAGCGGCGGCTGGCAACGGGTCAGGGCTGTTCCAACTGGCAAATTACCTGGATTAGCAGAGCACAATGCTGCCCAATAAAACTGCACAGTTGACAGAAAAGACAGTAACCAGGCCTCATTATGGAGTCAGAGTCAGGTGGAGTGTTCATTATGATACAAAACTACACGAGTCGGCCAGTTTCTTTTGAGGGGCTTTAGTATAATTTAACTGACACGGTTAGGGGGAATTAAACAGCTTATGGAGTAAATTTAATAAATATTGCATGGAAGGACAGTACACACTGTGCACTTCTTGGTAAAAGGGGACTCTGTTCATTGGCATCTAAATAAAGACTCATTCTCAAATAAGTAAATATTGGTGAATGTCTTTGTGAAAGATTGAAAGCAGACGCTTTTATCCAGAGCTACTTCCATTTCCTAATTACAGGGGCCATCTGGAGCAACTTGGGGTTAGGGGTCTTGCTCAGGGATCCAGTGGCGGCAGTGTTGGAGGCAGAGACGTATCGCCAAATTCTGGGCCCTATGCACTATGGGCTGTTGAAATGAATCGCATAATCGATGCTTAGCAATGCAGACGTGGACGATTCTGCAGCGATGCAATGACAGACTATAATCGATTATAACAGGGGTTTTCAACCGGCTGTCCGCCCCCTAGTGGTCCGCGGTGGAATTGCAGGTGGTCTGTGAGTAGTTTCACTACTGAAATCACTTCTTTAAAAGTATTCCTTTTTCACTTTTCAAAACATCTCCAAATGATCTGGGCATCTTTATGAATGATTATTTTAATGCAAATGCAAAACAGTCTGAGTGGTGGTCCCTGGGACGGAAGAAAATCCCCTGAATCATAATGACATTGTTTGGTGATTTTCTGGCTACAGTGTAAACAACTCTAGTTAAAAATAACATCATGGTAGCAACTTTACCGGCACGATCTATGTGCGATGTGATGTAGAAAAAACTGATGGGCTGCATTGTGATGCATTGAGACATCGTATCAAATCGAATCGCTGACCTAAGAGTCAGGATTGAATCGAATCGTAAGACCAGTGAAGGTTCACACCTTTACTATGCACGAGCAGTCATCAGCTCCCCATAATAAAAGAAAAGTCCAGACTTCTCACATGCACTCCTCCCGCTTGGGGCCCTGTTAAGTCAGTCCCACTTTTCACCCCATTACAACGTCCATGGCTGGAGGTAGGATTCGAACGCACAGCCTCTTTTTGCAGAGGTGAGTATCCTAACCACTAGACCAGCACCACCGCACCATTATCTCTCCAGCATTACCGTCATTGGATAAGAGCGTCTGCTAAATGCTGTAAATGTAAAACAGCAATTTTAACAAATAAAACAGTGTACAAACATGCTTTACTGTCACTTGCGAACTGTATTATATAAAATATAGGAAAACGTGGCACTGTTGGCACCTACGGAGTGTTTATAGTTGGGATGAGCGCACGCAGACACAACATTTTGCTTGCGGAAGTTCCACTGAATTTACAGAAAATGTACTATATTGTGATGGGGATATGAGATTTTGGTCACATCAACCAGCCCTACTTATTTCTCGTGTCTTCTAGCCAACGCTGTGATATTATTTAGCAAATCACGCATAAGGACTGGCTAGTAAACGTTAGTGTTAATGATAAAATATTTCGTTTTTGAGAAAAATATTTTTTCCACCCATTACATTTGAGAATGATACACTTACAGCTGAAATTTCAACAAAACAGTAAAAATGAACAGCATGCTAAATGCCATAAATGTAAAGCCTGGAATATACTTGCTGTATATGTATATACGTACGTACAGGCGCGATCTGTGTCCTGCGTTGTTTGCATCGGTTTTTGTGCACGTACTCACTTTACGTGCTGTCTCAGTATGATGAAGATTAATGTTTCTTCGAGTGAAGACATGTTTGTTTGGAATAACAGATGACGATTTTAAGATACAGGTATTCATTCATTTATTAGGTTTGCGGCTTCGACACTGACTCCTGGTGGTAAGGAGTACAAACTACAGATTACGACGCACAGTACGGACGCAAGTATATCAGCACAAACGTTAACAACGCAACTGTGAACGGATACACACACGTAGCTCACAGCAAGTATATTCCAGGCCTAAGTGTAAATGTACATAAAAAGATCTCTGGGAAGGAACAGATTCTGGGAATGATCAATATCCCTTTAGAAATCGGCTTGTCCACCCAAAATGTGTTAATTTTGATGACATTTATATGTGTAATGCAGTTCTACACCTCAGATTAATCACCGTGAGCTCCTATAAAAGTAAATTTGTGAATGTTCCACAATTACGACATTTAAGCTTCCAGTACAAAGAAATAACCATTAAATCAGCTCTGAAACCTTAGCCCTTGATGGATTAGTGTGAGGCAGAAATGAGGTTAGGGCAGGCTAATACTGAGCTCTCATCAACTGAAAAAAGGCATTTTTGCATTTGTTATGAAACAAGTTCCCATGCAATATTGAAGATAAACGAGTGGCAATAACACGGACGCTTTTGCCAACGTAGCGTACATTTCCTTCACGTCCGTCTCTCTCTCTCGCAGGACGTTATTAAAATCACATGCAAACCTTCCCTGAAAGCAGGGCAGTAGTGAAGGAGAGGAATTATACCGCATGAAGGATTGGGTGGCTTGATAATAGGCAGGTATTCTTCAGCTCTTCCCTTCTCATCTGCTGCATGCTGATAAAATATTAATGTGATGAAACAGGATTCCCAGGTCCGGGGCAGGGCCAGCTCTCTTCCCCCTCTTCCTCCCTCCCTCCTTCTGCCTTCCTCCCTCCTTCCCTTCCACTTCTTTTGTTTTCTCATGAGGAGAGTGGAGATGCACTGCAGCAGTGAGGGTCACATGTATTTTTAGAGGCAAAGAGCAGAGCTGTCTGCCTCGATCACCTCCACGGCTCCCGTTACGTAAGGAGAGCAGCGGACCCTGAGGACGTAGCTGCTAAAAGCATGGGCAGTAGGGGTCACAGGTGGCACAAAGGGGTCAGGTTGGAGCTCGAGCTGATTTGTGAGCTGCTTTGTGCTGTTATTGAGAGCACATCTTTAACTAGAAGAAAGTATGGTGCACACTCTTGTCACCTACCCAGCCACTCTGGCATCTGCATGATGGCATGATGAAGAATGAACTAAAAGATTGTAACTGTAATTTATTTTAGCAGGGACAGTGCACAATAAAACATTAACCTTGTGTAATACAAGGAAAGATGCATTGCACCAGGTTTTAGCAAGAAATGCTACAGTATTTTCCGTCTCTGGGAAGGTAGTGGATCAGTAACTTATT
>JAVGVS010000028.1:0-227500 GCA_032718565.1 Distichodus sexfasciatus | reverse complement strand
TGTAAACACGCGCGCTGTTTGTAAGCGCCATTACTCGCTAAAACGCTCAGTTTCCGCCAAAACATCCCCTTTATTACAGACAAAACGCATATTTTAGCTGATAAATAACCACAGCAACCAGCGTTCTACTCACAATACAGCCATTTATTGAGATTTTTCCATCGATTTTTTCATAGTTCGTTCCGGAACGCGCTGAACGCTTTATTGTGACGCGGCTCCGAGGCGTGCGCAGGGGATTGTGGGAAATGCAGTTCTCTTCCAGAAAGGCCAAAAGCAACTCATTTTATTGGCCAAATTGGTTCAAAATGACCCTTGAACTTCACGTTTCTTCATTTTCAATTGAATATAACAACATAACAAAGCGTATATAACTAACTTCTACTCACAGTAGAACAAGCCTAATAACAAATGTCATTTTTATTTACATTTTTTAATCCGATTACTCGATTAATCGATAAAATAATCGATAGATTACTTGATTACAAAAATAGTCATTTGTTGCAGCCCTAATATATTGTGTATCGTGATATGGCTTAAAAATATCGCGATATTATTTTTATGCCATATCACCTAGCCCTAGTTTAAAGTTAAAAGTTAAAGGAACAGTGGCTACACTACCTGGATGTGGCAGAAAGAGGAAGCTGTCAGCAGCTGCCACTAGGTTTCTGAGAAGGCAGGTGGCCAAAAACCCTCAAGTGACTACAACACAACCTGCAGCAAGACTTGATGGCAGCAGGCACTGGGGTTTCAGTTTCCACGTATGGTGCACACTAAATGCTGAAGGTCTCCATGCCCAAACCCCACGATGAACACCAAAATCACAAGACAAGTCGGCACCAATGTGCTCAAAGCCATATAAATAAGCCACAGAACGTTTGGGATTCTGTGCTGTGGAGTGATGAACTGTGGACCTATGGATCAGCATTATGTCTGGAAGAGCAAGAAAGAAGCATATGCTGAACAGAACACCCTGCCTACAGTGAAGCGTGGCGGTGTCTCTGTTGATGCTTCTTCTTCTGGCACTGGAAACTTGCAGCGGAGGGCAAAATAGATTCAATCAAATATTAGAAAATACTTGGAGAAAATGTTATGCTGTCTGTGCTGAAGCTGAAGCTTGGGCATCACTGGACCTTCCAACAGGACAATGATCCCAAGCATACCTCAAAGACCACCAAGGCTTGGTTTCATAAAAGGTCCTGGAAGATTGTAGAGTGGCCATCACAGTTGCCTGACTTGAACCCCACAGAAAATCTCTGGTGGGATTTGAAGAAGGTGATTGCAGCACGCAAACCTAAGAACATTAGAGAGCTAGAGATCATTGCCCATGAGTAATGGACTAAGATTCCTTAAGAGCGCTGCCAGAAGCTGGTGTCTGGCTATGCATCGCGTTTGTAGCAGATCATAACAACAAAAGGGTGCTTTACTAAGTACTAAAGACGCTTGGGGTTGAATAATTTAGAAACTGCAGTAGTCAGTAAAAGTGACATTTTGTGCTGAATGTGGAGAAACTACTTGTAATATTAGTTGTGTTGAGCTGTTTAAATTGTTCTTGTTTATAGCAAACAGCTGAAAGTTTGTACATTTAGCCGGTAACACTAATTTGCAATGGGGGTTGAATAATTTTGAGTGCAATTGTATATGAGAGACATCATAATGTTTTTACAACTATTAATCCTTACGGGAAGTGGCCAGGCTAGTAAAAAGGTCACCTCATGTCAATCTTTAAAAACCCACCTCCACATTGTTGTCTTTCTTAATTTCCCCTACCAAGGCAGATCAATGGAAAACTACCTGAGGTGTTCCACACTTATCTCAGCCCTATCTGCCTTGTTCGAGCTGACCAGTGGAAACATGCTGATATTCTGAGCCCAAAAGGGATCACAGTGTGTGTGTGAGTTTATGCGTATACCCCCGCTGACCCATTGTCACTGATAGTGCTTTGCCTTTAGTGTTAATCTATGGTTAGTTTGCCCTAGATTCTGAATTTAACTGCAGTGACATTAACAGCCCGCTTGCTCCCAGATCAGTGGAAAAACAGTGATAAATTCACACATGTTGTGGCCGCAGGCTCCAGTCACCGTAAATTACATCTTATCTCACAGATGTTATCTGTCTTTTAGTTTAACCAGTGACCAAAACTGCCCATGAACTTCACACAAACTCTGTCTTTCCACTCACAACATACACCTGACATACCTTCAATAAGCACTACAACAAATGACTAAAATTTGCCCTCATACAGTTAAATGAACTGCCAAACAGGCTGTTGTCCCCAAAACACCCGAAATACACAGCATCTATGTACTCATCTACACTGATTTTAGTTAATTTTAGATAATTCTGTTTTGATGGTTAGTTTAACTGTAGTCTGATCTGTTTGAGTCAAAAATGAATAAAGATGTGACAAGACATAGGAACAGTGGATACTGTATGTAAAGGAAAACTATGTCCAAATATAAAGCTGCTGGTCACACATATTATGCTAAAGTCTGCATTATCTTTCATCCATTGTTAACCAATTTGGATATGTGGTCAGCGTTCTCTTTTTAGTAGGCCAATGTCATAGCAACTTGGATGTGTGTGTGTGTGTGTATGTGTGTGTGTGTTGTGGTACATCCTGTTCACTCACTTCTGCAGCTCCAGTTGGGTTTTAAGTTTCTTCTTGGCTCCCTGAGTTAGGTCGTACTTATTCAGGTCCTCCTCAGTGAGAGCCAGGAACTATGGGGAACAGAGTCCAAAACAAAAAGAATGAAAGGCTCAAAGTGATCCTTCGGAACCAAATCCAAATCATTAACCCTCATGGAACCTGCTGGAGATCCACAGTAGTTAAAATTAAAGTAAAAAATATCTTAGTCAACAATCAAACCAAACCGGATGATAGCTGTCTTGATCTTTATACTGAAGATTAAAAATTATGTATTTGTCACATACTTTATTTATATTTATAAGCACAACATGTAGTGAAATGTACCTTGATTATTCCTAAGACTGTGCAAATTAAACCAGAAATTTCTCACAGATTAAGTTAAAGAAAACTATGAACTATAGAAAAATATGCATCCTAAATAGAGACACAGATTTAAATTATATACAAAGCTGTGTATTTACATCTTATGCTAAAAACTATATATGTAAACTATACATGTGAATCCTGCTGGCATGAGTTTATGTGATGTTTCAATGATCCTGTAATTCAGGGAACTGTGTGGTGATTTGGTCACATGACTAAAAATTTGTCTGCCTCATGCAGTGGTCAAAGCACTGTGGAAATCTACTATATAATTGCAATTTAAAATGAATTATACTTTCAGTTTGTTCTTTATTCGATATCAGGGCCAGTAAAGTTACCACTGAGGTACTCATGAACAAGGTCCCGTTCCCAAGCATTGCTGCCCGGCGCTTGTTAGCTGCCCACTGCTCCTTCACGGATGTGTTAAATGCAGAGGTCACATTTTGTTGTGGTGCACTGTGTGCTGTGGCGTGTTCACAATGACAAATAATCACTCACTTTCACATAAGCTAAAAAATGATGTCTACATATAATGAAACTCATAAAATGGAGAAGTGGGAGCTAAAAATGACCTATTTCCCTCTAACTGAGGGTACTGTGTGGTGATTTGGTCACATGACTGGTGGTCAACCCACCCTGGAAAAATCTAATATCAGGTTTTTTTTAATTAATTAATTTTTTCTTAATTCAGCTGAATATAATAACACTAATAACCATGAAAAGGGAGAACTAATAATGCCCTAATTCTCTCTAACCGAGGGAACTGTGTGAGGATTTGGTCACATGACTAAAAACATGACAGAACCATGGCGTGCTCAAAATCTAAAAGCTACATGCTTTTTAAAATAAATTATATTTCCATCTTGTTCTTTACAAGGCAAAATGACATTTAAATAAAATGAAAGTGGGAGCCGAAAATGCCCTACTATTGATTTACTATTGTGATTACACAATGTGTAAGCACTGATTTGGTTCCGACCCGCTCACCTCTTCCATGGTCAGCTGCTTGAAGACAGGATAATATTTGTGGAGGCGTAACTTGCGCAGCCAGTCTAGAATGCCGTTCTGCTCCGGGCCAGGCGGGGGCTGTGGGTGGAGTTGTGGGTGTGGCTGCGGCTGCGGTTGGCAGTGAGGTGTTGGTGGCTGGGTTTGGGGATGTGGGTGAGGGACCGGGTTTATGGGGTGATTTTGAGTGGCATCTCCCACTGGCACTGCGCTGGTGGGATGTAGTGCCAAGGCTGGTAGAGGGGGCAGGTGGGCGGGAGAGGAGGCCTGGGCCAGCTGGGCATGGATATTCACAACCGGCTGAATGCTGGCCACACTACACACCATTCTGCAGTGAAATGCAGAGAAGAGAGAGAGAAAAGAATTAAATATCCAACACAACCATAAAAATGATCTGTACACTGGGTAAATAAAGCAGAGTATAACTATGTCGAAGCGTGAGATAAAATAAGTGTTATATCAACAGTGTGAAGGGTGCTGTGGGAGGTGCGTCCGAGACGTCCATTAGAAAGTGTTTATACTAAAAGGTGCTAAACAAGGTCATGTGGCAATGGCTGACACGTCTGTGTCATTTTTACATTATTATCACCGAAAACACAAAATAAGACGTGTAAAATGCATTTCAATTGATATATCATGTAGTTTATGAAACAAATCATAGGCTGAGGTCAATAGTGATCCATAGTCTGGACGTTTAACACACTCTCTGTGTAAGTGACTTCTTCCAACATTCTCTTCCTTAATTCCATTGCATAGTATTTACCTGTTTCCTCCTCTGTACTGGGGAAGACAGCTCAAACCTGAAACAGGTAAAAACAAATAGTCTCTCAAATATTATCCTCCTCATCCCTCCCATTTTTACATCCTCTTTTTACGAGAGGTTTGTTGTACAGTCGTCCTATTAGCATGATGTTACACGCATCACTACGAAGCCTGTTCTGACGGTAATGCAAGGTCAGTCAAACGGCACGGTTTTGTGAATAATGGACTCCAAGCAGAAGCAACGTGTCATCACTGAATTGAGTTCTTGACGAAGAAGAAGTGTAAGCTATTTGACATCCACAGAAGGCAAAAGAATGTTTGCAGAGGTGACACCATTGACAAGAGCAATGTGCACAGATGGATGTAGAAGTGTACAGTGGGGGAAAGCCAGCTTTAAAGACAAACCACACAGTGGGAGACCATAAACTATGAACATCAACACAAAGCTCCTTCATCAAGAACACAGTGATTATAAGTTGCTTCTGTTTAGTATCCATTAAACTCATGCAATGAAGAAACAAAGAAATTAAGCTTCTGCCGAAGTTTAGAGGTATGGTGGTAGAAGGGCAGAGACACAAATCCATGACCTCCTCGCTCATGAGTTCTCATTTTTTAAAAGTTATTTCTTTTGCTCAAACAGCAGACATTATGGGCAGTATTGCCTCGGGTGAGGCTCTGCATCTTCACTTCATTTCTCCTATACAGGCAGCGAGACACAGCGCTCATGTATTAATCTAATAATCTCAACATCAAACACCATGAGCTGGAGATACGGCTGCAATAACGACATCCTCCGACTCTGACCCGCCAACAAGCCACCACTTATTGCAGAGCAGGAGAAAAGGGTTATGAACGAGAGTGAGAGAGAGAGAGAGAGAGAGAGAGAGAGAGAGACTGGACTAATGCCCTGCTTCAATACTAGGATCTGCCACCACACCAGATTTCCCCACCATAGCTCAAAATACCATAACACACACCCACAGTCACACACACACACACACACACACACTCTAATGCTGTGCTATTTGTAGATGATTCGATGAGGTCACCACTCTCAAGGCCTCACTGCACACATTCCTATTAAAAATAGAAACCCCCCCCCTTCTATGTGTGATTTAGGTTGTGTGCTTCAGGCCTGCTCCACGTCTGTGTTAGTAGTGAAGACTGAACTATTAAGAAACGAGGGGGCTTACTGGTGCCGGCTGAGAGTTGAGGACTGGAGGAGGAGGAGCTGAAGAAGAGGCGAACACGGTCATGTTGGAGGACATGGTGGGGCAGAGAGGACAAATTCCTGCAGGAATATACATATATATATATATGTATATATATATATATTAGTCAATATATACAAAAAATCTGTGTGTAATGTTTTTGTTTGTGTAGAAATTAAAGGCTGATAATGCGTGTTCTAAGTGCATATCCAGAAAGCATAAATGTACATACGCTTGGCAATTAAGAGTTAACCATCAGGAACCTCTAATTGATGTTATCTTGCGTTATCTTGCACGGGCCATGTGACTACTGTCCCATTCTAGTCTTCTACTACATCAGTGTGTGTTTCAATTATTTTTAAGTCACATGAATGAAACACACTTTTCACAGTAAAAATCCCAGCTTTATTAGTTTCCAGCAAATTTACAGTTCAAATCTTTGTCAGTGAACTATGAAAGCAAAACAAGTAGCCCACAGTGACCTCATTTACGTGCACAACACACTAATGACAGCTTGTGTGTGTAATCAGAGCGTGTGTGTGTTTGTGTGTGTGTGTGTGTGTGTGTGTGTGTGTGTTTGTGTGTGGTGGGTGGTGGGTGGGTGGTTACCTTGGGTCCAGCTCTGAGGCGGCGTCATGGCTAGACTGGAGGAAAGAGGGAACTTGCAGACAATCATCAGAAAGAGGTGGAGAGCTGCAGACATACACAAGAAGAGAGGGACAGAGGCAGAAAGAACAGTAGCGTAAACTAAACACACTCTGTCAAGGGCAATCTTGTGTTATTTACACACACACATACACACAGTCTATGTGGCTACCATCTTGAGTCCTCCAAAGACCCCATAATGACTTAAGTACATAATTTCCACACCCACACCTAATCCTAAACCCTAACCTCAGTAACCAAAAGCACATCTTTAATTCTTTTTAGTTTTCAAATAAAACAAGCACATTTATAAAAGTCAATATTTCTCCTCATGGGGACCCTCTCAAATGTCCCTACAAAGCCCAACAAAACAGATAAAAGTGATTTTAGGGGACAAAAAGGTCCCCACAATGCTATAAATACATGGTCACACACACACACACCCTTACCTGAGAGATCAACTCCACCACTTCCTGCCGTGTCTTGTAAACCTTTGACAGTGTGGAATTGGACCACAGAACCTGTTACGCAGTATATTTATTGAATAAATCAGAAAGACTAAGTAAGTTTGATATGTGTGTGTGATAACTCACCTCCAGTAAGTATTCTGTGGGTGAATCAGATTTTTGGATGATATCCTTTAGCTCAATTCTTTCCAATTCGAATCCGGAAATCAAAAACATGGAGACATTTAATTTTTTTTGGGATGCACATTATGGGAATGAACGGCCGATGCTGATATCCTATATTTTTCATGCTTATATCTGCCGATAAATGTGGAGGCCAGAGTCAAGTGCAAGCACAGAGTTGAGCACGAAGATTAGAGATTTTGGTTTCACTAGTGTTCCACTGTGCGCACTTGGCACAAAATTAACACCATAGCTCTGAAATTCTAACAAGGCACCAAGTGAGGGCGGAGTATTTCAAACCTAGTGCACAATATTTTAAGAAAAAGTCATTTCCCGCCCTATGTCGTGACTTTCCATGTGCACTACCTAGTGTCATCAAAATATCGACTGGAAATATTGGGCAAAACTAATCACCAGTCCTATGCTAATGACTTAAAAAACACAATAATCCAGTTCCAGTACGATTCCGCTATTATTGTGCATCTCCACTAAATTCTGTATCAGCACACGCATACATAGTTAAACTACGCCACTAAGCTTTCATAATAATACACACACACACACACACACACACACACAATAATAATAATAATAAATTAGTTACTTATAAAGTAATTATTTCTCAACAATTATAATCAATAATGATAACAACAGCAATAATGTTGTTCTGTATTTAAGTATTTATAATGTAAAATGAATTATAATTAAATACAACTAGGATGCAACTTATTGCAATTTTCTTGGTCGATTCCGACATCGACATTTTTGTAAGTGTGATTCTGTCGATACAGATTTTTCTGATAAATCGATTTTTCCGATAAATTACTTTTTTCCTGTAGATAACAGAAAATTAGAGTTGTTAAGTAGCAGTCGCATTTACATCGACACAAAAAATGGGTTTCAACTTTTTAAATGTAAACACGGTGAAGTTTCTTGTTACATTAGTTACTTTTATACAGTGATATATAAGTGGCAGCTCTCACAGCAAATACAAACAAAAAAATTCATTCTTTTATTAATGCGATTATAACAAATTTTCTTTACAAATTTAAATAAATGAAAGGTAACTCGTAAAATGTAAAAACTCTGGTAACTCGACGTCCAAAAAGTAACACCTACTTGGCATTGTGTATTTTGGGCAGAGGTGATTTATCAGATTTCTGAAGCCTGTATCCTCAACAATGGAAAACGGCCGATCATCTAGTGATCATCTAGTGATTGACTTAAGCATCTGTGTTTATGTTGAATTGGGGACAGACAAGTAAGCAAGGGAGCTATTGATTATGCATTAAACATGTAAGACCTTAACTAAATTATAATTATAAGGTTGATAAACTATAACTCTATGCTTAATCTACCTGTCGCTGCCTTCTTTCACGCCATCTTTGGTTTTTCTGCAAAAATTCGTCTGTAGTGTGCACAGTCAATCACAAGACTAGGAGCCATCGCCAATAGATAGACTTAAAACACAACGGCTCGTCGCACTCCAATACCATTCTCCTGATATTATAGTGCATTCCCCATAAATTCTGTATCAGCACACACACAATAGTTAAATACGCCACTAAGATTATCACACACAAATACATAAAGGGGAAAACGGCTTCATTTCGCCTCTGTGTGTGATGCTCCTGGTGAGTTATGAACAGAACCGTGGTGAAATTGGAGAGAAAGAAACAGAGAGAGAGAGAGAGAGAGAGAGAGCACCCAATGCTATGAGAAAGATCACTTCAGATATTTATCTGCTTTTATTTTTACTTTTATCTGTTTTTGTTGTTAGGACCTGACAAATAAATTTTAAAAATATGTACACACAAACAGATACAAACTCAAACAACAAATCTGGAGTTGGTAACTGTATGTAAAGTATACCCTGCAGATTCAGCACATCCTGCAGCAAAGGCAGGTGTGTGTGTGTGTTGGACAGGGCTGAATGGAGGTCTGAGTGTTCAGTGTGTTCTATCAGAGGATCAGAAGAAAGTCAACAAAGCAACTCCCCTTCCTCCAGTCGAATCCCGCTGTGCTTCAGGTACCTCACATACAAAACATCTACTGAGCTCCTCACACAGTG
Source organism: Distichodus sexfasciatus (assembly GCA_032718565.1). Classification (NCBI taxonomy): domain Eukaryota; kingdom Metazoa; phylum Chordata; class Actinopteri; order Characiformes; family Distichodontidae; genus Distichodus; species Distichodus sexfasciatus. The sequence continues at coordinate 218,167 of JAVGVS010000028.1, read as the reverse complement.
TGTGTTTGTGTGCGAGTGTGGAACAGCAGTCCATATCAGGAAGCATGGGCCACATCTGTATTTAGCCTCTTTCAGCTCTTAATGCTCTCCATCTTCCATCTCTCTCTTTCTCTCCTTCCCTTGACATTATACATTGCATTAGTCATGCAAACTACTAATGAATGTGCACATGAGAGTGTATTTGTGTGTGTGTGGCAGGCGAGTGTGGACCCGTGTGGAATGTTCCGCAAAGCAGCAAGACCTCAGAGTCGATGCTGCGCCCGCCCTCAGCGCCCACTCAACCCCTCTTTACACTGTGTAGGCTTAAGTAGTGTGTGTGCATGGAGTGGAAGTGAACCATAAATCCTAAAGGAAGATCTCTGATGGCCTGTAGAGCGACAGGAGAGGTTACAAGGAGTTAGAAATACAAGTGGCTCTATGACAATATGTGAGACAAAGTGTGTGTGTGAGAGAGAGAAAAAAAGAAAAAGAAGAGAGAGAGAGAGAGAGAGAAGATGTGAGTCTCTAGGGAGTGAGTGGGGCACGAGTGCATTTGCACGAAGGCCAGAAACAGGAGACATGAAACACACCACACACACGCAAACACACACACACCCTCCCCTATTCTGACCTTCCCTATGTCACACCTCAACACTCATTCACTCAGGCTGGGGGCATTATGGGTAGCACCTGCTGTCCCTCCCACACAGCACTGAATCAACAACCCACAGGTGCTACTCTCTGTCCCTCCTCCGATAATAAATGAGTTAATTAATTAAGCGATGGGACACTCTACCAGCAAGGTCAATCACTTCCTGTTTGGAAAAAACTTCACCCAGGCTTTCAATGTGAAATATTTTTTGACATTTACTGTATCTCTATTTTTCCCCATTTTAAAATGGTAGTTGTTTGTAATCCTTTTGTTATTATTATTATTATTATTATTATTATTATTATTATTATTATTATTATTATTATTATTATTATTATTACTACTACTACTACATTATATTAATTAATTACAATAAATTATAAATTACTTATTAGGCAACATTTTGTAGCAAGAAAGGTGCTGTAAGTAGTAATAATAATAATAATAATAATAATAATACTTTAAGTTACTTATAAATTGATTAATTCTTAATTCATTATAATCAACAATAATAATAATAACAGTTATAATGATTATGATCATTATTATCATCTAAAATGTTATTTAGAATTCAATTAATTATGATTAAATAATAATAACAATTATTATTGTAGTTATTGTCCATATTATTATTATTATTATTATTATTGTTGTTGTTGTTGTTGTTAATAAAACTTTTAAACTATGACAGAGGTTAATCAGAGCTGATAAAAGCACAAACTATTCTCATCACAACAAAATATGAAATAACTGTAAGTATATTTTTCACACTTAACGCGACCATAAAAATCATATCTGGCTTGAAAAAATAGAAGAATATTTAATTAAATATCATTTAAAATGAATGAAACAGTTTTGCATCATTGAAACTTGCTGTTGAAAATCAGAATCTTAAAAGACATCTCAAATCTGAAATTCCCAAACTAGAACAGTGATGTCACACAGGTTGCTTAGAAAGTCCAAAAATGCTAAAACACTTCACAATAAATTCAATTAAAGCACATTTTTAGCATTAAGCGTAGTGCAAGCACCCTTTAATATCACACCAGAACATTGTGCAGCAGTTGTCTGACAGCACTGGAATGTGTTTCTATGTGTGTATGTGTGTGTGTGTGTGTAAAGGCGTGCGTGTTGACAGGCTTTGTAAATCTCTTTGTGCTGATGACAGTCAGGGCTGTGTGTTTATGAGGTAATGCTGCTGTGTGGAGGTCAGCTGAACGGAGGCTGAGAGACGTCCACTCTGACAGCCTACGTCCTGCCTGTGTCATTAACGCAAAGCTTTTTTTATTAAAGCAAACAAACATGGGCCAGTATTACCGCTGTATTCTATTATCAGAGTCAGTGTCGTGTCTGAACTGTTGGCATGTTAACGTGGTAGCTCAGTAGTACACACACAACTGTTAGAGTGGCAACGTGGCTTCACGTGCTGGGCTCAGTTGCATAAAGCTGCATTTGTGGCTTAGTAAATTAACCTCATGCTGATTCCAGTTACACAAAGACACACTCAATTGAGACTGACAACCTTAAATGGGTTAGCTCACTAAAGCACAAATCCAGCTTTGTGATACAGTCCCCTGACCTCCAACGCAATGAATATGCTTGTGTGTGCCATTAATTTGAGTGATTTAAGTGAGTGATTATTTGTCATTGTGAACACACCACAACGACCTCTGCATTTGATCCAATCAGGTAGTAGCAGTGTGCACCTTTTTTGCAGCACCCAGGGAGCAGTGCTTAAGCACGGTACCGCGCTCACGAGTACTTCAGTGGCACCTTAATCGGTGTGAGACCTGAACCAGCAACACTTTAACCCAGACAGATCATTCTGCGTCTTTTCACATACAAAAGAGGTGGTTCCAACAATAAGTAAATAGATAATCTTAACAAGTAATAAATAAATCATAACAGAAATGTTTTTCTGCACCCAGAGTTAGTGCTAGCAAATGCAAACAGTACCACTATCTATTAGGGATGCACGATATGGGAATTATTGACCAGTGCCGATATCCGATGTTTTTCATGCCCATATCTGCCGATGCCGATATATGAGAAAGGCCAAGTCGAGCGTGAGTGCAAGCAGAGTTGAGCACATGAAGACCAGATATTTCGCTCACAAAAGCTTCACTGCGCACTTGACAAAAATAATGCCACAGTTCTGACATTTCTAATATAGCGCCGGGTCAAGCAAGTGTCTAAGCGAGTCGAGTGACTGTGCCCACGGTTCGGTACGTATTGCAGTTTTTGGGCCACGTTAACAGTATGGTTTCGGTACATTAATGTTATCTTAGCTCTAACATCCAAATGAATCGTGGCTTAGCTTAATTCTTTTCACTGGCTAGAGCATGTCCTGCTTGTGTTTCACATGGACGCTTATTAGCGACAACGTTGTCAGTGGCACGATCAAGGCAAGACCTGATCCCTCTGTATGTGAAAGTATTTGTTATCAATAAATACTTATATCATTTAATTTAAGTGAGAGATTGCCTTCTGACTTAATTGGAGATGTACATCACCACCATTTTCTTTATCTAAAGTTGACTCGCTCACGCCGTCAACCATCACAGGTTCTTCGTTCCATACTATAAACGTTTTGGTGTCAGTTTGGAGCCGATTTTGCAGCACTGGCCCCAATGTTTTTATCAGTGGAAAACCAATTTCAATTTTATTGCACTCTAGTCATCTTCACAGCCCACATTCACTAGGACACTGTGGGTCAGAAAGGGGGATGGGGGACTCCACTGTCTGCCAGCAGTGGGGACCCTCTCCTCCTAACTGTACCCACAAATTTTAATGCACTACAGACACACACAACACTTTCACGCATGCACATACACACATTTCACACGGGGGTGCGGTGAGGGCCGAGTGGCCCACTATCTTTCTGTCTCTGGCCCCGTGTACGCGGTGGGGGGCTGGCGGTGTGGTTTTGGAAAAGATCACGGGGTGTTGCAGGTGGGCATGGCAGGGGTGGGCGGCCTGTTCTCTTGAGTAGCGGACCGGCTCAGGGGCTTGGTCTTGCCGCGCAGTGATTATTTTTGTTATTATTGTATATATATGGGTGCATATTATAATATGAGGTATTCATTAATAACTTTTTTATTTATTCGCCTTTTTTGTTTAATGTATTATAGAATTTTTGTCTTGAATTTTTGAAGAACAATGGAACCTATTTATAACCTTTCTTAATCCAACCAAAACATCAAGATCATGTTGTGTTTCTGTCCTGTCAGTTTTGTCTTATCTTAGTCTATACATAGTGCTGTCTTGGTTCTTGTTTGTCTGTCACTCTGTTAAGCGCTCTGTAATTTGTCTCCCCCGCCTTATTTATGTTTTTATTGTTTTGTTTTTTGTTCCATTTTTCTTTCTTGCCCTTCCCTTTTTTTCCTTTCTTTTTTCCTTGGGGGGGGAAGGGTGGTATATATATACATATATATATGGTATATGTCCCCCTTTCTATGTGGATGTTCGATTGGAGCGGATTGTGCATGTATATTTTAATTCGTTTGGTATTGTGCCCAAATGAAACTTGTAATAAAAATAAAGCTGTCTTCCGAAGAGGGCGGGTGGTGGTGGGCATAAAGAAAAAAGAAAAAGAAAAAAGGAACAAAACCACAGCAGCAGTACCTGTCTAGTAGAAAACGGTTTCCAAAAACATGCAGACAAAGTTCTGTCAGATTCTATCCTGTTTCAGATTATAAATTGTATATTGGCCATATTACACACCCTTAACTACAGTGAGGATGAGTGTACACTGTGTTTCAGAGGGATATCAGGTTAAACAGTGATCACCTCACACTATTTTTGTGGCCTGCATTCCACAGCCTCTTACACACTCTAGTGAACATGACCTCTATCTCACTCACACATACACACTTAGGCACACATAGGCATGGACACACACCTACGCACATAACTGTGCTGGGAAGCACAAAGGTGCACACACAGAATCACCTCCACACACACACACACACACACACACACACACACACACACACACAGACAGAGAAACACATCCTCCTCAGTGACACATATCCTGCCCAAAGTTCACCCAGAGTCCAGCAAACAGCGGGATCCGAATGAGCCTCACATCCACAACACAACACTGAGGCAACTTTGCAGATCTAATCCGTATCCAGCCTTATCCTTAGCATTCCAAAACATATCCCCAGATATGCAAATTTGTCCAAGACAAGTCAAAACATTTCACATACTTCTATGAAAAGGCCTGGGCAATATGGACCAAAATCGGGTATCGGTACTTATAGGTAACACTACGTCAGAATTTTTTTACATAGTGTGATAAATATTCATTAAAGCCAGTCATGTGAGATATTATTAAATGTAGACTAATTGACATAAAGCACAAAGACAGGACCTCTTTGTCCTTTAAAAATATTCTGCTGCAAAGCATGTCAACGTAAAATGCTTCTTTAATTGTTTTTAATCATAACACACTAATTAAAATAAAGCCTTACTACAGATTATGCGTTCAGTTCTTTAAATACTACACGCTCCCGTGGCCAGATGAAGTTGGTAGCCAAATGTCCTGACTCAAGTCTCCTGCGATTTGTCATTGTGAACATACCACAGGACAGCACACAGTGCACCACAACGAAATGTGACCTCTGCATTTGGCCCATCTGTGAAGGAGCAGTGGGCAGCTGACATGGGCAGCACCCGGGGAGCAGTGCTTGGGGATGGTACCACGCTTATGATTACCTCAGTGGTACCTCGAACCGGCAGATTTGAACCGGCAGCCTTCCAATCATGGGGTGAACGCCCTAACGTTACCAAACTGCCCTGCAATTTAATCTAGCAATGCGCTTTCATCTTTAGCAAAGTACGAGTTATGCCTCCTCAGTTGAGGAGATTTGACTATCCGAGGCCAATTCTTTCATAGTCATGACCAACTACTGCACTTACACATAAGGCTCCCACATCGCATAACAGCTCAACACTTACCACATTAGGGTTTAATTTATTCAGGAAAAAAGGAGATTGAAAACACAGGGAGTTCATCTTCTTGGAAAATAAGCATGATGGATTTTACTTCAGCAAAATATAAATGACGATTGTAAAATAAGACATTTTCAACAAGCCAGACTTCCGCAGGCTACTTACATTTACCAGTACACATCAAACAGCGCCATGACAGACAATACGAACCAACGAGTCACTCAGTGACAATGAATGAACAAGATGGATGCTTCTAGCAACACTGAACGGGTTAAGAAATGGTACATTCTACATTAGAGGTGTCTAAAATCATATAAAATTTGAATGGTCATGCACGGTAAGGACAGAATGAACTTATTATTATCATATTTTTTTACAGTAACAGAAGGATATATTGGATGTTTCAACCCTCCAAAACTGTTGTTTTTGTTTCTTTGGTGGGCTCAATGTCCCCCACAATTCAAATGTCTTCAGAGCAGATGTGTCTTCCGTGCCGCGGCTTAATGAGTAAACAGGTCGTGTAATGCAACATCAAATTATCATACAAAAATTTCAGCATGTGCATGTCAATGTCATAATAAATTTTAAATTCCCGTAACCTCCATGGCAACCGACAACATCCTGTGATCTGTAAAACCATGAGATCAGTACAGAAAGTAAGTGTTAAACTAAAATCCAACCACCATATCATGCGGCTCTCACACATGCAATTATGGGATTACAGACCACATATTTATATTCCTTCTGGTCCTATTGTTAGAACTTTGGGCTGATATGCTAACATTAGCCTATATGATGGTGAAAACTGGTTCTAATTGAATAGTTCTTTCAGTAAAAGAAAGGTCGGCTTCTACCCAAACAAGATATGATGTGACTCGTGTGTGTTTACACTATTGTTTGGAGTCCCTTTTGACCATCTTACTCTCCTTGCAGAACTATTCTGTTTCAAAAGTCTCTCAAAAGAGGTGTTGTGTTCCCAAAGTCCTATTTGCCGATGTACATCTCCCTAACGACAGCTTCTGGTGACCTCCTGTTCTCCTCCTGTCAGCCACTGTTATTTAGGCTCTGACCTCTGAACCACATTACCCACATCACATGATCGGGCGTATTTGCGGAACTCCGTGATGAACTCACCTTTTCCAGGTTTCCCTGCATGCACTTTGACTGGCAGCTCCTGGCAAGAGGGGGGCAGAGCGGGTGCCACGACCTCCAACCTCAAACTCTCTTCTGCTTGGGCCGTCGTCACCTCACGCTGTTGAACCTAAAGAGGAGTTCAAAAAGTTCAGGCCTGAAAGTGTTAACAATGTGCTCTTTATGAGTCTATTTCAACTAAACAGGTTCCATGAGCTGTGAAAACAACTCAATCAAGTCAGTCGTCCGTAGATTTCTAACATTAGCCAAAATGATATACATTTGTGTTTTGAAAGGTATGTCATCTTTTGGATTTGCTGATGTTGCTAATGTATTCAGATTAGGGCTGGGCAATTGATTAAAAACATTCCCAAAAGACTGTTTCCAGTGTTGGCTATTATGATTATTTCTGAAATTCTGCAAATATTTTACTTATTTCTGTTAATATTTTCTAATAATTTCATGTTGCATGTTCATGTCTCTCAAAAACACTCTTCTGTCCAGTTTAGTCTGCAGCTACACCTGTATGAATTTCTTTCAATTATTATAAAACCACAAAGTTAAGAAATGCAGTCTTTCATTAGAAAAAATCTAAGTTTTAATAGTTTTAGTTTTAGTCAGTGAAAAAATTACTGTTCAGATGTGAAAAGCAAGCCAAACATCATCCAGCATGCATCGCATTTTAGACTGCAATTTGTCAAATTGACTAAGACATGTCATACTACAACTTGATGCTTGACACAAAATACCGTGATACTTATTTTCCAAGACTGATTCTTGATATGCTACTGAACTTCTCTTTAAGATCTCTCCTATGAAATTTGGCTGACTTTAATAAACAAGCAAAATATTAAACTGTCATTTTTCCCCCCTCAACATCATGCAGCCCTATTTCACTCTTATGGCTCTGCTCAATGAAAAATGAGCTGTCCTTTTGGCACACTGTTAGCATCTTGAACTATTACTCATATGAGAATGATACACTGTAGGAGAAACACAAGGAATAAACATGAGGAAAAACTGATGTGGTGAAATGACAAATTCACAACACAGGACAGTCAGCATTTTTCGTGCGTGTTATATAACCCTGCCTTGAGTCAGGCGCTGTCTGGCCGTTCTCCGTCGCCTCAGGAACTGGTCAGTCATATCTGACTGCCCGCATGTACTATTATGTCATTTTACTATCACAGCGTTTTGAGAAGTTTACCCCACACCGTTTCTAAGCAATTGTGCAATTTTATTAGCAAATCCTACTAGTGCGCCACTGCAGTCATTTCCCCTAGGTCTGTGTGGCTGCAAACTTCAAATAAATATGTTTTGTTCTTTTCCCGAGGAGCCATCGCTCCTCCCAACTTCCCCGCCCACATGTGTCTGGCTTCTTTAAAATGAGCTCCAATCCACCGCAAGCTTCTTTCTACTGGTTCATAAAACTATAATTTGCTGCATGTGGAAGGTATGAGGCTGATTTTGGATCAGTGCACGGCTCCTCTCAACCACTCAAAGCTGCGAGGAGCCAAGCCAAGCGGAGCAGCTTGTGACGATGTGGCGATCTCCGCCACATCCGCAGACGCCGGGGCCAGGAGCTCCTCGATGAGGCTGCAGCGCCACGCCAGAGACTCGCCTTCTGCACCAAACAGAATCTAATCTAACAGTCTAGGGCTGCATGATGCTGGAAAACATGTGACCTTATGAAATATGACCTTAAATCAATATCAATTAAAGTGTTTGATTATTTTCCATGTGAACACACCACAGCACAGCACACAGTGCACCACAACAAAAGGTGACCTCTGTATTTGACACGTCTGTGAAGGAGCAGGGGGCAGTAGTGTGGTACCTTTACCGGTCCGGGATTCAAAACGGTGACTTTCCGATCACGAAACCCACTAACCTTTACGCTAACAACTGCCCAAAATCTCTGAGATTTAACAATAACTGAAGACAAACACAAACAGATGTAGTGGGAGACTGGACAGAGAGGAGTCATGTGAGAACACACTCACTAGTATGATTTTAAGGGGATAGTGCATGAACTCACATTGGAGAGAGTATTAACAGAATCTCAAAACAATCAAAATAATCAACATGGCCAAGATTATGTCAATTAGAGGTGCTTAAAGTAGGTTTTGATTAATTTTCAATTAATAACCCACTCCTTAATAGTAAAGAAAATTGACATTGCAGTGCGTTTGCAGTGCAATACATACAGCATGAGACTTAAAAACAGATTTCAATGAACACATACAATCCAAAAGTGTCTGAACGAGTGCTGGAGCACATGCTGAGTGCTGTTTGGATGCTGTTCGGCTGAGCGATAAGGCCTCAATCAATAACACGATTAACTGAACATTTTATCTCAATTACAAATAATGAAATCTGCTTTTTTTAACCAGGGGTTTTCAAATGGTTCTGTCCCATAGACCACCATTCAGAATAACAGCAGGAGTCTGTGGCCCACTGTGTGTCCGGGGGGGGGGGAGTATTATTATTAATCATTATACATCAAGATGCCTAAACCTTCTGGAAATGTTTTGAGAAATAAGTAAAATTAAATAATTTTTAAAAAAGTGATTTCAGTAGTGAAACTGGATTGCACGTCACTGAACACCTGCATTGCTGTCACGGACCACCAGTTGAAAATCCCCAGTCTATACTATAAAATATGCTCAACTATTAATGCTATATATTTTTTCCTAATGAAAGGTCTATCTTTGTGATTAAAGGTAACACACACAGATGAAGTAGCAGATTGACTGGGGCGTAGTCATGTGACAACGTACAGTACATGGTAGAAATGTGAATGAACACATACTAGGGAAATTATTAACAATAATAAAACAAAAATGTTTTATTTATCAACGTGACCAACATGGGTAGGATGTCAACGAGGTTTTGACTCATTTTCAATTAACTGCCCAGTCCTACTTAGAAAGGATTAAACACTCTATGATTTTATCAGGTAGTGCATCTGATTAGAAAATAAAAATGACCATAAAAAGCTGAATAACTACTTTTTTTATTCTGAAGACTTTGAGTGTGAACCATCGGTTCTTGAACTTTAAAGTGCAACAGGTTTCAAGGCACCAAATGCAGACGCAGCTCTGAGCTAAAAATGAGGTAGATGGGTTGACCACTGTATTTGCATAATACTCTTAGCAATTTATTCTAATATCATTGATCTATTGTTCTGTCAGACAGACTTCTCTCGTCGTGAAGAATGAGAACTGGCTATGGTTCCCTTTTGCCTCAAGCAGCCAAAAAGTTCTAACATGTCACATCTGATTTAATCTGCCATACTTGAAATGTGTGTACATGCACACATCATTATAGTGATGCTGAAACAATACATTGTGCAATGACAATTCAGTGTTAAAGCTTCACGGTGCTAACCACTAAAAGGCTTTAAATGAACGATTAGCACACTGTCTCACCACAAGCAGGGAGCAGTCTAAGGACAATAACTGAGCAAAGCCACATTTATTTCACACTAGAGCTCGAATTTAGAGTCAAGTTTGGTGACTGTGTTGTAAATGATTCACTCTCTTTCCCTCTCAGAACGGCTGGTTGAGAGGAAGACAGAGTTAACAAGAAGCAGCTGTTTCTACCCTGGCGCTGCAGAAAAGTGGCACTTCACAACACAACTGCTAACTTATCCGGTGCAACGTGAACAAAAAGATGATGGGAATTCCGATAAAACGTCACAGTTCTGAGTGTGTGTGTATGGTGAGTTAATGTGGACGAGCTCTAGATAAACAGAGCTGCCCGTCTTTTCTTATGAATCAGTGGAGAGTATCATGCAGCGTTGACTTCAACACGCAGAAATGTGCTGAGCCGAACTCCACACGAGCCAAAACCAACAAAACACTAAATACAGCCGCCTTTTCTCTGCCTGCAGCCGGTACTTTCCCCAACTCTCTCTCCCTCTTTCTCTCTCTCTCACACACAAAGACACAACACACAAATTTAAACCCTGTTTGGGCAGGTTTTTGGATGGTTGTGAAGACTTGATTACCCTCCGAAAAAGAGGAAAACCTGAGATTTGTCAAGCTTATGTGTAGCTATAGTCTTATTCACTTCTAGTAGTTGGGAGTCAATGAAAGTCCCTCATAAAGAAAGTAAGCTGTGAGTGTGTATGTGTATGTGTATGTGTTTGCTCACAGTTTTTTAAAATTTGGGTTTTGATTTACTACAGTAAATTGCCTAAAGCAGCCTCTCGGTTCCCTCGGACTTGCAGAAGAAATTCTCTGTCAAAATTAACTCTAGAGGAATTGCTTGGGTTACTTAAGTCAGACTGGAGCTGAACTGCAGAAGCTAAAAGGTCACTTAAAACATGTCTTAAAAACATTAGACCAATCCTAAAGGAATATTTCACCCAAATATGCTTCCACATGATGCAAACAGATCTGCTCTCACTTCCATTCATTATTAGCATTGCTAGCATTTTGAAGTTAGCCTCGTTAGTGTCCAGTATAAACTGCAACAACAGAAACTGACTTAAAGGGGAGCTCCACCAAAACAACTATACAACTATATAAAACAATGAACATAAGTGAAGGCTTCAAGTATATGTAGCACTACTAGCCTCGATTGTTGTCAGCAACATTAGCATGTTTGGATAAAGTTCCCCTTTGTGGTTTGAGTGGGAGCGAGAGATGAGATGAGATCATAACAAAACCCTGACATACAGATGCAATATACAAATCTAACGGAAGCGGACGTAAAACAGACCTAAAAGCCTTTCTAAGCACAAGAACACTGTGTGTGGTTAGGCTGTGGCATCCAGTTGGGGTCAGCTGAGGGCAATATGTTATAACAAGCTGCATTTACATTTATATTAAAACATTTTAGCGCTAAATTGCTCATTATTGCATTAAAAAACACTGCCACGACTTTCCAATGTTATCATAAGCACTAATAATAATTAGCACAGTGGGCTTCATCAGCTGTTCTTAAATAGAAATTTGTTCTTAAAACCTACTTGCAGGTGTTGTTAAAATTCTGACGATGACCAATGTTTTCTTAGTTGTGATCTGTTCTTAGGTAAGCGGCAAAGAGCATGTACTGCATGCCTCTTTGTGCAAAAATTTAGCTTTCAATATAAAATTGAACAAAATTTGGGGTTTCGTCAATTTTACATTTTAATAATATTATACTATAAAAGAGTATTATGAAAAAATATTCACATTCTTAAGAGAAATTAGAAAACATGCAGTAAATCTAATGACTTACTGACCACCAAAAATGACAGTCTTAGGCCAAGTAAACCATCAGTGAAGACGCTGTCTTCATATAATACCCACCTTTGTGCAACTAGAGCACCCGCCCCGACAGGTCAGGTGCGCAGCTGCATTAATGTAGGTCCCGCTGCCAGTGGCGACCGTAAGGGCAGGAAGAGAGCCGGTTCCACCCCCACACGCTGGTTCTGATGGTCCAGTGACCTGCAGAACCTCCTGGATCTGGTTCAGCTGCTGCCTTAACACCTGCTTCTGATGAAAGCTGAATGCCGGGTGGTTGGAGGCCATGGTGAATAGCAAGAGGAACTGCTCACCCGTCTGGCCGTCATTCAACTGAAGGCCATAGTTGTGGATGATGGTGTCGATGTGATTGAGGGTCCTGAAGAGTACAGCTGCTGCCACCCGGTTGTCCGACCCAAGCAGCGCCAGTGATATGAGTAGTTTGCTTCGCACCACCTCATCTGTGATGTTGGTGAGGTTGGCTAGGTCAGCCGGATTGTTGGCCTTGATCTCAGCATCCCTGAGGGAATGGTAGTCTTTCCGTGCCAAGTCCTCCAAACACGAGCCGAGGAAGCGGAGCTCCACTGGGACACACAGGTCCAAAAGGCCGCAGAGGAACTCGGCCCGCTGGGCTGAACTCAGCATGGAGAACCAGCGATACACTGCCTCTCTCTGGAGGGAGCACCTGCTTTCGACCATGTTTACCCAACACAATGCTTATAATGCTGTCAGAAGTGATGGAGGAGGTGGTGGATTACTCCAAAACTTCACAAACTCCCAACTCATCTAATGCTACAAACACTCATGAACTTTTCTCAATGGGACATGTTTTATGTCCACCAGGGAAACTTTTGTTCGTGATAGCCATTGGCTACTTATTGCTGGTCAAATGTCCAACAACACAGCTTAAACACGTTTGACGAGCTGCTTTGGCGCCAAAAGCGTCCCAAAACACAACTTCAGCTACAGTAAGTTAAATAAGTCTTCATAGATTAACTTCAACTTGTGACCAAGTAAAACTAGATTCCTGGACCAAACTGGATTTCCCAGCAGGGAACCAGACACACAAACAAAGGCACTTTTAGTATTTATTTTAAACTCTGTCGGCATTGTCTGTAGATCGAAGTGGACGGGAAGTGCTGAAGAGAACCATCCGTGATTCCTGGAATTCCCACTAAGACTCTCCGGAGCTCCAGGCGTCTCTTCGTCCTCGTCCAGCCCCCGCGACCCACACGTCAGTCGGTTATGGAACAGCCCCTTTACCATCCAACGACTGCAAAAAACTCACTAAACACCCCATCGCAGCGACCTCGGGCAGGATTTGTCTTGCTCGCCGTCCTTAAAAGTCTCCTCCTGTGGTAAAGTCCAGCCCAAAAGCAGGAGAAGACCCTCATTCGATAAACAAATCTAATGCATGAACTCTTCACTCTGTCTGGAGTTTGACTTCCGAGCGAAAATCCGGCGATTTTCCGACCGGGACTCTGCACTCCTCTTCTGGACGTCACGGTCAGACTGTCGTCCTTCCTGTCATCATTAAATAATAGTCCGGGGACAGAAGAAAAAGCCAGATTTTCGCTCACTGTCACGATTCCGTCGGAAGTCAAGTCAGGCAACAATCTATCCCACAAGCTCAAACTACACACAGTGACCCCACCCGCGCCTCTATCCTATTGGGCGCACAGTTGTCTGTAAAGTCAACCCAAGCCGCCATTGGTCGAACATGATCCATAGAGGCAAACGGCTTTAACACATGCGCCTGGGTAGCTTTTAGAAACGCAGATTTCAAATATGATTACAATTAGAGCTGCACAGCACATCACTGCAGCATCGATATCGCAATAGTCACAACGCATTGTGGTTCACGTCAAGTTATGGCAAATCCAATCAAACGCGTCATGATGACTTTTAGATGCAAAAGGAAGTGTTCTCATTTCCCATGATTAATCTCATCAAATGATGTCAAACGTCTGACGTCTGACATTACATTATTTACTCATATTTAGAACTTCTTCAGTAGTGTTAAAGAAAGGATTGTTCACATCCAAAAAGAACAGTATTTAAAAAAAACAATATTCGTTTATATTTAAATACACTTGTTACTGTTCAGAGTTAATTTTATGCGCAAGGGCTCCATTTCCTCCAAAATCATATCAGTCATTCTAGAAGAAGTCATAATTATTAAGAGAGTTATTCACAATCAGAATGAGGTTTATTGCCAAGTACACTGTCACAGACAAGGAATTTGCTTTGGTGGTTGGTGATAAGACATTAAGAGTAAAAGATTTTTTAAAAGATATTAAAGAAAAACTATACATATTTGAGAGAGTGCAAGTATATGGTAGGATATGAAATTAGATACATTTATTTAAATCAATATCCCATGTTTTTATATTGCATAAAAATATTGTAGTTTCGATGTTCCAATTTCATGCAACCCTATTCACAATCACATGGATGTACATATTTTACATGTTATTTTGCATGAAAATACACGACCACATGCTCAATTCTATAAACACATGAACATTATTTTATCTAACATGCTATTTAATTAATATATTTTAAGCGATGGATAGATTTAACCCATGTGCGATGAGCGAGGTAGGAGTGGGAAATATTTGTTTATTTTGTTTTAAAAATGATATTTTATTTTAGTTTAGTTTATTTTAGTGTCATGACGTCATGATTCCTGTTGATGGCGCCAAAGTGCCGATTACGTCTCTGGGTCTGAAGTCTGATCATCACGTTACGAACACGCACTCCGTCAAGCTCCCTAAACACTAGTCCCGACACTAACTTTTGTTATTTCCAAAGGCTTATGAGCCTTTTGTTATTTCCTCCCCCTTTGAGCTCTGTATTTGCGTGCAGTTTGTGTAGCGTAAGTGAGTGAAAGTAAAGAGAAGAAGCGTTTAAGGGAGGGGTGGAGAAATTACACGAAAAAGAAACAGACTCTTCAGGCAGACGCTGCTAAATGTGCTAATCTAAGGAGTTCACAGGCCTTCTTTTCACTTAGTGAGTTTAGTTGGGGGGTTTTTTCCAACTCTAATGTGTCTGGAAAACAGTGATCAGTCAATTATCAATGCGCATAAATCATCACAGCCTCATACACAAGTTTATATTTCTAACTTTCTCTAAAAAATACTTGTCATCTATGATAATTCTGGAGGACTGGTTCCAGAACGTGACTTAAGGGGAAAAACTTAACTGAATAAATCCCCTAAAAACGCTGACTGTTGCCAAGCTGATCTAATGCGCTCATAAACGATCGCACACCAGCTTAAAGTTACTGTACTACATGCAATGTGAGTAGTATGCGCAACTCACCTTGTCCTTGGACGCTGGATTTATTTGACCATGACAAATGACACAAATGCACTTTAGATAACACAATGGTACTGTTATATGGACACTGAGATGTACGTTGTTTCATCTCACTGTTTAATTGTGCACCGCTGTTAATGACAGTAAACTTATCCTAAACCTAAACAAACTAATGTAAAGTGAGAGATTATTTGTCATTGTGAACACACCACAACGAAATGTGACCTCTGCATTTAACCCATCCGTGAAGGAGCAGTGGGCAGCTAACAAGCGCCCGGGGAGCAGTGCTTGGGGACGAGACGCTTGCTCATGAGCACCTCAGGAGCAACTTTACCGGTGTTCTGGATTCGAACCTGCAACCTTCTGATCACAGGGCGAACATCCTGCCGTTACACCACCAACTGCACTATGTATGTATGTATGTATGTATGTATGTATGTATGCACTTATATTTTAAATGGAAGTCAAGATCTTTATTCGAAGTCATTCATATGTTATATACAGTATGTTTATAAAAATATACACGAACATTGGTCTTGAATATATGGAAGGAGGCAATACAATTTTAATTAAATACTGAATAAATGACTTATTTAAGTAAACCGGTTATGAGGAGTTACTGCCTTTGTGTATTCACTTTTCCAAATTTGCCCCCAAAAGCTTAGACATCGCTGATACATTTTGTTGATTTACGGAGAAAAGGGAACGCTTTACCCTCAAACAAAAATGCAAGGCAAATGTGAAAATAACATTTTCAAAACACTCCGTAATGAATTTAAGATGTTGCACTGCTCAGGTATCAGCACTAGAGAGCGCCGTATAATATCTCTTTGACGTCGCCAAGTATTAAATCGCTAGAGGGCGCTATTTTATCTTTCTGTATTTAAATCACCATTGCAACAGCGCCAAACCCCGCATACTATATATAAAAACTTTATGTAAATTAATACCACTATAGGGTCCAACTGTTGTTAGTGTCTTTTGAAGAAAATCATTAATTTGACTGTACACGTGTATTCATTCTGACTGGACTTTGGCTAATCAGTGATGGTGTTGTCAATTAAAGTGAATTAATTCAAGTGAGCACTTATTTGTAATTTTAAACACACCACACAGTGCACAACAACAAAATCTCCATCCATGACCCTTCCGCGAAGGAGCAGCGGGCAGCTGACATGCAGCATCCGTGGAGCAGTGCTTGGGAACGATACCTTGCTCACCACTATCTCAGTGATACCTTTACCAGTCCGCGACTCGAACTGGTGACCCTCTGATTACAGAGCCATCTCCCAAACAGTTACAGTACCAACTGCTGTATTGTTGCTGCCCTCATTTACTCTGTGATTCTCTCTAGCAATTGTAATTATTGCTTTCAATTAAACTGTAGGGTCAAATAAAGAGGGCATGCATAGTCGTGGCCAAACGCTTATTGACACCAATTATTGTCTTGTGCATTTTGTTGATTTTAGGATTGGTTTTGAATTAGATTTTCATGTAAGAATAAAACGCACAGATGCAGGCCTATATTTCTCACCTTCTGGGAATGTAGCCAATGGAATTAGGTATGACACAGAAACTACAAAGTTCATCAGTCATATCACTATCAGTGATATTTTGTTAAAACTGATTGACAGAAACACTTTAAACCAGGCTGAGATCGAAAGTTTCTGAATTTGAACAGTGCAGCACTGGGTCACACATCTTTGGTTTGTGCCTGAGGGCTACGTGGGTCAGAAGTGTTTGTGTTGGTAATGAGGCATGAAATCCTCATACAAGCTTTGTTGAGATTCTGACTGATATGTACATGTGGCCAACAATGGAAAAAAGCAATGGAAAACATTGTTTAGAGACTTAAAGTTGACAAAATGATGAATGGAGTTGCTTGTTGAGCACATTTTGTAAACTGAAAATAAAAAGCAGACAGGTAGATTCTGCTGCTTTTGTGGTGCCTAAACTGTCTTTGATAAGCATCAATCGTACCCTAAGCATTTTCCTTAAAATCCACCATCTATCCATAAATGAAGGTCCATTGTTCAATTTCAGGATTTGAACATTTATAGCCAAACTAACTCATTTTTTGAGGTGATTATTTCACAATAATACTTTCTGCTTCTCTCTCTCTCTCTCTCTCTCTCTCT
This sequence comes from Distichodus sexfasciatus, assembly GCA_032718565.1. NCBI lineage: Eukaryota > Metazoa > Chordata > Actinopteri > Characiformes > Distichodontidae > Distichodus > Distichodus sexfasciatus. The sequence continues at coordinate 200,756 of JAVGVS010000028.1, read as the reverse complement.
CTCTCTCTCACACTCCTACGCTCTGGATGCCTAGCCATGCTCATGAACACCCCCGTCTTGCACTAATGCTAATCAAGTGAACAGTAAGCTAGAGCTAAAGCATTAGGATCAGCTCCACCAGCTCCACTAACTGAAGTATGGCTTGCTCCAACGCAGAGATTCAATGACCAATGTATTGTTTAACATGCAAATTAACATTGGGTTCAGAGAGCAGTACGGGATGTGAACCTGAAACACCGACCCTCAATAAGCACTTTGCTATGGTCTGTATGCTGGCGATTTCATGTATTTCCCAGATGGACAGACAGTGTCTTAAAGTGTATTTACTCTGCCTAGTCAAAGCTGATCGGCTGTAATTGGCTGGATGAGCACACACATGCACGCACATGTACACAGAACCTACTATACTATACAGACTGTACATCATCCTCTTCTTTACAGTAATGAATAATTCTGTAAATAAAAAATATAGGCATTTATTTCTTCTTAAAGAGCATGCGTTTTCAGCTCTGGCTGCCAAGCATGTAAAGATCAATAGGAGCCATGAAAATGCGGAATATTAAAGAGTGGATACGCATGTCAACAAACCACATCAATAATCCACTTAGCATGATGAACCTGGATGAGACAGAACAGTGGGAATTTTTGTACACCATCTCCCTCACCTGCACAAAGGCGGTTAATGCAGCGTCTCGTGCCATAGGCTATCATTAGCTGATGCCTTATTTCTCTGTGTACAGAACGTCAAAGATTTAGCGAGAGGAGGGCTGGGAGATCACATAAGCTGGGCAATTAGGAAAAGCAATCTGCAATCTCTACTCCCTGGGGTAGAGAAAGGGAGAGAGAGTGGTAGTTTTAGCATAGTGTCTGTGCCTTTAAGTGGGGGTGAGAGAAAGAGAGCACGGGAGAGAGGGAGAGAGGAGTGTTAGCACTGATCCTGTCTCTTTAAGTGGAGGAAGAGAGTCAGTGCATGTGAGGGGGAGGGGGGTGTTTGGCTGCGTTGGAACAGTCCTCTTGTAATGAGCAGATTTGAGAGACACCACAGTGAGAGAGAGAGAGAGAGACTCAAGCACACTGATAGAAAGGCAGGGAACAAGACGACAACGTAGAGGGAAAACGATGAGCAGTGATACATGAAAACCAGGCGAGCGTCACCCCGGAGAAGGGGAGAAATAAAATCAGGCCGATGAATCTGGATTTCTCACCAACACGCAAGCAGCATCAGCAGCAGCGCTGCAGGATCCCGGTGTTGACCTGAAACGGTTGCAGAGGAGGAGGAAAAGAGACAGAGGGACATAGATCGCAGTAAAAGGAGGGCAGGATAAAGGATTAACAACATCGGATTGCTGACTATCCTCATGTGCTCTCGGCCGGCGTGTTTGTGCTCGGTTTCATGCCTGGGAGACTGCATTGCTGTTACCTAAAAGAGTCCGGACCAAGCCTTGCTCCATCACGTTGTCCGTGGTGTTGTTTTTTTATAACTCTCTCACTGTCAGCATCCGCTTGTGTCTGCAACATGTCGGGGTGGAAGGTGATTTCGGCAGTGACACCAGCAACACGCTCCTGCCAGAAGAGTGGCGTATGTTGGATCATAAATGCTGCCTGAAAGCTCACTGCTTTCCCGGCTTTCTCTCAGAGGGATTCCGGGTTTCTAGGTGGAGCCTGCTGCCGGTGGTGCAGATCTGAGGGGGCTGAGAGCCTCCTGGGGAGGCTTGAGGTATCGAGGGCCGGGCCACGGCAAAGGCATCACTGCGCTGGTGTTGCCCAGACAAGACGCATGGCTAGCGCAGGCCTCCTTCCATCTCCAAGACGCGGCCGCAGGAGACCGTCTCAGGAATAACAAGCACGACTCCAGGTGGAGGATGGTCTGAGGAGGCGCTCCTTGCTCCTGCTCTCTCTGACAGGAGGACTCCATTGCCCTGGGACCTCCTCTTTTCTTTTTGTTGGCACTTTTCTGACACCTAATCATCTCCTGACACCTCCTGCTGAAAGGGAAGTTTGAAGTTTTGTGTCATCTTCCTCTCTTTCCTGTCTCCCACTCGATCCCCCAGGCCCCCCACTACTGCCAACCTACTTCCCACCTGCCCACCCACCTGGCATACCCCCATCCCTCCTCTTACCCAGTCTGGTTTGGTTTTCTCTTTATCCCTTTTTCTTTTTGTTTTCCTTCGCTTTTCTTTTTCGAGGTTTGGGGTATTTGCCAAGACCTATTTCATGCATGTCCACTGGGGGCAGGTTCAACTTTGACGATGGGGGGTCCTACTGCGGAGGGTGGGAGGAAGGAAAGGCCCACGGCCATGGCATCTGCACGGGGCCCAAGGGCCAAGGGGAGTACGCCGGCTCCTGGAGTCATGGCTTCGAGGTGGTGGGTGTCTACACCTGGCCCAGTGGCAACACTTACCAGGGCACATGGGCGCAGGGCAAGCGCCACGGCATTGGTGTGGAGAACAAGGGCAAGTGGGTGTACAAGGGTGAGTGGACACATGGATTTAAGGGGCGCTATGGGGTCCGGGAGAGCACAGGAGCCAGCGGCAAGTACGAAGGCACCTGGAACAATGGGCTGCAGGATGGGTACGGGACCGAGACCTACTCAGATGGAGGTGAGAGCAATTGTGGGTGATGCACACGTTGATGGCGTGGTGGTGGTCTAGTGGTAGAATGCTTAACCCTGGACTGAGAGTTTGTGGGTTCAAATCCTCTGTAACAAGTGGTTGTTGGTTCAAATCCTACCTCCAGCTTTACCACCACTGAGTCCCTGAGCAAGATCAGACTGTCCCTGTAATTAGGAAAAGAAGCGGCTCTGGACAAGAGCATCTGCTAAATGCCATTCATGTAAATGTAAATGATAGATTAGACAATGTGGCACTGTAGATCATGTTCGTGAGAACTGGCGGTGCTGAAACTGTCCAGATCTCAATGTTAAGGTCCGTGACAGTCTGATTGTGTAATGCCGTCTGGCAGCAAAGGTCTTAGCTAGACACCAGTCACAACATGGCCTAACCTCCTGCGGAGCAGGTTTAGGAGGCATCAGTTTATTCTGTCGACTGTAGGATGTGGTTTGAGTTTTGCACTCTGCCTGCTCTGATGACAGTTCAAATTTGGAGGCCTGAAAGAGAGAGAGCGGGAGAAGGGAGAGATTTATTCATCTGCAACTCTACAAAAGCCCCAAAATGCTTGTTTGTCCCATATGTTTTTGTCCCAAAAGTGTCTTCCAGGTAAGCCAGTGCAGGTGCATTACCACCAAGGTCTAGACACAACACTGACCCCAGAGCAGCAGAGTGAAGCTAAGTGACAGGGATTGATGACCATGAGAACAGCACCAGGATTACAAGCCCATTTAGTTGTAACAAGCAAATCTAGCCGGGGCCTTAAGTTTACGTAACACATACAGCAGGGCCTTACACAATGCCAGCAGCCAGAGCGTGGACGCACGCCACTGTGTCATCTGTAACACACAAACACATTCTACTGAGAGGAATTTCCAACACTGATTCTGGACCAGCCTGTCCAATGTGTAGCTGGTAAATGATTCTAGGCTTACAGATCTAGAGACAGGAATCAGCTAAGAATCTTTATCCTGTCTATTTCAGCCCTGTTATGTGAGGCGTTTAAGACTCTGCTTGAAACTGAACAGCAGTAGGCAAGTGTAATAGTCAGTGTTGACAAACTTCATATATAATAATAAATGAACTTTTGTAGTAGAAAATAAGTTTGCTTTTGTGTGAATGTGTGTGCATGTGCATGCACATGTTTGTTCATTTTCAAGACAGTGACAAATTCAGTAGAGAATAAGTTGCATAAACCTTTAACTGCACTTAGCAACAGCAAAGCAAACAAGACGGCAGCACCTTTCACCCTCTTCGCTCTCTCTCTCTCTCTCTCTCTCGCTCCCTCTCTATCTCTTAAAATACGGCTGTGTGTTTCTAGTGTACAGTAAGTTTCTGTGGAAACACACACAGACTCTTGCAGCAGGTCAGGGTGTCACAGGGGACCCGACACAGCATGCTCTGATTGGCCAGCCAACTCTCCTAATGGTTCTTAGTTACTGGGCCCTAATATGCATGGCTTAATCAAAATCTCGCAACAAAGAGAGAGATAGAGAGAGAGAGACCTGAAAGGTTACAGTGGCAGTATCATTTCTCATCCGACTGTGCCAATATGCCATAAGCAACGGGGCAGTGAGCAGTCCATTCATAATATGACCGGCACAATATTCCACTGGGCTACGTCCCGACAGCATGCTTTGTTCTGAACAAGATTACCAGCTGCTCATGTTGTAGAAGACTGTTGTAGAGTAGCCCTGTTATACACCCGGTAGTCAAATACTGTATGTAACAAGCCTAAAAAAAAAATCATACAGTATATTAATTCCATGTACACCACTGCAACACCATTATCATACCTGGGCAAACTGTATGGCAAGTAGAGGCTGGCCAATAAATCGTGTGCCAATATTATTGAACGATATGAGCTAATTGGTGATAAATCTGTATTGTAGCTTACAACGGCTGATGAATGCTACTGTGGTAAGGACTAACATTCTGATAGAAAATTAAATTTAAGGCAGTTTATCTTTAGCAGATTTAAACATATTCCAGTTACTTAAATCAGTATCAGACTTAAAAATAAGTCTTTAAAGCAAGGATCACTGCCAGGGTTTGGATGAAATATAAGTGTGTATATTATTCATTTACTTTTTCCACTCATGGTTTATTGTGACAGTGGAACAGGACATAAACTTGATTGCTTTGATCTGAATTTCTGTTAAGCTTTTTTGTTGTAGCTGTGGTGAAAAGCGTTCTGCAAATAAAGCTGAATCAAATTACAATGCAGAGATAAATCCTGTAGAAAATGAATGCTTTAGAAATCATTCTAGCTTTAATGTTCTGAGCTGATGGCGTTTTATTTTTTACGCTGTTTGTCTGCTTAGAAAAGGCACTAAGAAAAGGCTGCAGTTTGGGACATTTCCTCTCTTTGACCTGTATTGTGTACAGCAGTCGCTCGGCCTGCAGGCATCATCAAATGTTTATCCGGGTCATGGCACCAGTAAAACCAGGTCTGTGCTGTTGCTCTCTTTGTGAGTTTCATACACGCTGTTACTCAGACCTTACTGCATCATACGCAGTAATGTTACAGCTTCATTTAGTGGGGTTGATGCTTTTAAGGCCTTGCGTTGTGTAGCGCTAATCTTCTAGCTTTCTTTTACGCAAACAGACTCTGTCTGAGCCCCGCTGCACATATCAGCAGATCAACATGGCTCAACCCATCTTTCCCATGTCTATGGATGATCTTTTTATGTTCCATATAATCCTGAAATCAAAAATATTCCATTTGTGAGAGACGACATCGCCTACACAAGAGAGAGAGAGCGAGAGTTAAACTGAAATCCCCTTAACCGGATAATAGCATGCTGGTCAAGGTAGGCTTACAGAGATTTTTGGCTTTTTTAGAGAGACTACATTTTGCAGTGGTGTCATAACAGTGTCTTTCAGAACAGCGGAATATAGGACGATCAGTTGATGGAAAATGAAGATGACTATTGAGGTGTAAGCGATCTAAGACAAATGGCCTGCCAGAATATGTTTTGAGTCCTTTGATAATTATGAGCAGTTGGGTCATGAAACCCATCAAGTGATTTCATGCTATTTCTGAACACCTTAATTGAAAACAAATAGCAGGCAAACTCAAATCTAGAATTGCCATATATTTTTCTTGCCATTAGCAGCCAGCAATTATACCACCTACGGTTCAGACTCTTGAATATGTGTACAGCTGAGCTGATTTTTAGTCCTAGTTTAGCTGGTTGCTGCTGTTAGATGTGTTAGTGGGTCCAACAGGGGGCACCAACCTGTGGTTTGTGTGCACCATAATGTTATAGAGACACTGTGATGTAAAAAATGGAGGTGTCCATAAATAAGGGGAAAAAAAACAAGGTCCCGAGCTTGTATCCATACCCATGGATAGGTTCATGGGTATCTTTCTAAAAGAGTAGAGGTGGAATCACGATGTCCTGCTAAATCTTAATGTAATCAGACATGTAACCATCATTTGTTCATTCATTAATTATGGTGTTGATGTGTGTGGAACAAGTTTACAATTTAGTTGCTCTAGAACTGGGAGAGAAGGATAAACATGAAGAGGTCAGCGTAGACAGGACGGGTCATTCTGACATGAATTTTAGAAGATCATGAAACCCTCTTAGTACAACATGTTATATCTGTGAGTGCATGTGCACCATTCTCCAATATTTCCTACTTTTTATTAAATTTGTTGAGAAGAAAATCAAGACACTTAAATAGTATGCTATTATATAACTGTTGAATTGGAAAAAAATAGTTATCTAGTGTTAAATACAGAGGTCACATTTCGTTGTGGTGCACTGTGTGCTGTGCTGTGGTGTGTTTACAATGACAAATAATCACTCACTTTCTATTTTTCACTTTAAAAGTTTGCATAAGAATGCTCTTCAGCATTTGTAGATTCTGTTCTTACAATCTGGTTACAAACTAGTTCTTCATTAGTGCTCTGGAGAACCTTTTTATGGTGTAGAACCTTTTTATGCTGTTTAAGGTACTTTGGAGAACTGATTGCAAAAAGAAGTTCCTTAAGTAACACTTTAAATATTATTTTCAGTGCTCTGAAGAGCTTTATGTTAAATTATGACCTTAATTGCTACTGACCCTATGCCTAACTTACTGATTTACTTGTGGCTGTGTGTAGAAATTATTGTTATGCTGAAGTTTTTAATTGTAACAGATGATATCTGCCAATGTCTTTTAGAGAGATCAGTTACTGCAAGTAGTATAAAGTAACTGACTCAGTTAAGTTTAACCAAATACTACATTTGAACAAATTAAACAAATTATTACAAATTTCACTTAATGAACACAGGTACAAAGTTACAAATGCTATTTACACTAAATTCTTCATGATCAAATGGCAAAGAACCAATGGGTAAAAGGGTCTTTGTAGAACTAAAAAAGGTCCCCCTATATGGAATCACTGCAAAGAACCGCTTTTGGTTCTATTATTTTTAAGGGTATAGGAACAAATCTTAAATAAGAAAACTGACTATTCATGAAAACATTTTTTTACAAACTGCTGGTAATTGAGGCCCAATTATACATTCAAGCCAAAATCATGATTTGATCCTTTTTTGTTTTGTTTTCTCATTCCACTATTGAAACATCACAGAATATGAGATTTAGATGTAGATTTGGTACACGTGAGACTTTGTGTTTAAGACGTCAGTCATGAGAAAGTTTAAATTTGTGCTGAGGGCTCATCTTTATTCAACCGCAGTTTATAGATAAAAGTCCTTGATGTAATTTATCAATTCCTTGTTTTGTTTATGTTTACCCTGTTTCCAGTGTTTTACACACTCACACACACACTCACACAACCACACGAAACAGTACTCGACAATTACTCAAAGGCAAAAGTGCTGACTCTGTGAAAAAGGCAGAGATTAATAATTCATAGCGCCGCCGGTTCGAACACACCTCATGCCCCTGCTGCAGAAATCTAAATCCTGTACTGGCATAAATTCGGCTCACAATGTGGGGCATAAAGAATAAAACAGTCATGAAGAGCTCTTCTGTTCAACACCAAAAAAGGAAGATTGCTCAACATGATACAGCTTTAATACGATGGTGCAGACAAGAGGCACAGACATACTAAACCTAGAAACAGATGACTGCACATTGTTAAAGAAATGATTATAACTGCAGCCCCGGAGGAAGAAAGCTCGTGATTTAATCTGGGCGCTGTGACGTTTCAGTGTCTTTGATCTTTCCGCATTAACCGTTTCTGTTCTGCGTGCGCCATACCGGGCCTCTGGCGGAAATGCGAGCCAATTAGTTTTGACGCACGACTTACAAAGCCTCGAACACTCCAGCTGAGATTGCACACTACACACTGTTAACCTAGAATCAAAAATTAAACATATCTCAGTCGTACTTAGTTTTAAAGCATGTCAAAATAAAAGCCATTAATATATTCATGAGGTTTTTTATGTATTTTGTGCCAAGTAATGAAACAAACTAATGTTTTTAATGCATTTACACAGCATGTCGTTCCCATTTAGCATTTTAACTTTGATGTTATTGCATGATGTGTCCCTGTTTTTACTGAGTTATAAGATCCCTGTAATTTGCAAACCCTTCTTGCTGTCAATGACTTTCATTTAGAGTTGCTACGATGTCAGAGCTTTGCCCCATTGACTTATTTAAGCCTTCAATTACATTAACCTCAGCATAAGTATGTTAATCTTGGCTGATTGACTAAACACTACAGCAGGATTTGTTTTCTAAACAAAAAAGTGAAAAAATTATGTGCAACATGAATATTATAGCATCCATTTACTCAGAAATAAGACGCTGTGGTAACATTATCTATTTGACTGAACTCTAAACTAATATGGATTGAAAAATGGCCAGTTAAGTTTGTTGAGTAATTGTAAATTTACACATGTGGAAATGATAAGGGTTAACTTAGTTGCTGAATCAGTGTTTTTCATCATCTTTGCTTGTCTGAATGTTGCAGGCAAAGCTCAGTCTTAAATAATGTCCAGTGGAGAGCTAAGATAGCTAGCATTGGGATCAGGGCACTAACTCTTTCCAAGAAGATCTTCTACATAATAAACTAATATATTGCTGTGCCACATAGTAAATTAACGTAATGTGACACATAAGGTATTTTGCCATGCTCTTTTGTAGGCTAGTGTACAGTTTGGAATGCAACATTGTTCTGTTCCTGAGAGTTTGTTGCATAGCAACAGCGCTAGAACTACATTTCTGGGCAGAATATAGAAAAACTGCATTTTATTTGAGCTTGCATTTTTGGAAATCACAGTCATGAATCATGATCTCTTCACATCCCATCCTGAATTTAAGGCAGATAGTCAGAAATATTTTACAGTTCTAAATATTTTCATTTTCTGTCATATTTTTTAAAGGTTTAATTGGCCTTGTGAGATTAAAAAGTGTCTGGCATTTGGATAATTCATAATGGGAGCTAATGTAGTAAAATGCCCAGGTACTGCTTTTATTACAGTATTCTGACCTTCTTAAATAAATATATTACTAGGAATTTTACACAGCAACGGAAAGATACACACAAATAGTCAGTTCAGTTGGTCCAGTCAGTGCCTCATTCAAATGGTCCTTTAAAAAACCTAAGGGTTCAGCATTGTGCATGGGCCTCATTTTCAGTGTTCATTGCTGTGGGGGGATTAAATTATCTGTTGTCTCAATTAAGATGCGTGCAGCCTTCTCTGAAAAACACTAAGTAAGGGTGGTTTATTCACGCCTGGTTTGGTTGAAACAGGCCCATCAGGATTACACTGATGTGACATTCTATTCATGATTAGAACACACTTGTTAGTCTAATTTTGAGCCTGTATTAATGTGTACTGAAATAGTCATTCTCTTACTGCCGATATCTTTCAGAGCCTTTGAAGGCCCCATCAGCACCCTGCTGTTAAGTCTGCCACATTTTCACGTTTTCCTTAAATTGAGCCTGTTCTGTAAACTCCAAATGAGACAAAATAGTTTGAAAATGCTATCCAGCATCATTTTTTTTCTTGCTCTCCCTGTGCCAGCTTATGACAGTGTCCAGGTCTGTCATTTTAATGAGACGTTTCTTTGGTTACACCCCCAGGTGCCACTGGAAAATAACTTTATGTGTGATTTTGCCCTGAGAGAGCTCTTTCACACTCTCCTGTGATACAGTTAAATCTGACCTCGTTCAAAAGTGTGACGTACATAAGGGACAGTTGAGCATCTCATTTTGAACCATATTACCCCCACTAGTCTCCTGGTTGCAGTGCTGGCATGGCACTTAAAGTGCTAAGAATAAAGGCTTGATGAAAGGAATATCCCCATATGAAAATGGACTATACTACTAAATAAACTTCAAAGTTGCTATGCCTACAGTTACTATTGTCTGTCTGTTACAAAATAACAAGGCTGGCGTTTAGTAGAGTTGAGGTTTCATAATTCAATTCTATGCATATGGGTAAAATAAGATTTAAGGAGTTATTTTATATAAGTAAAGATTCATTAAAAGTATTCATATATATTTATATATGTTTATGTTTATATATACTGTATTTTTATGTATGGTTTCTGTACTGTTATACTCTATAGTTTGCTTTATTATATAGGTTTATTAATTGGTTTTCATAGTACTTTTAAACTGCCTCTTTTATAAGACCTTCTTTGCTGCAGTAACAATGCAAATTTCCCACCTGCGGGACTAATAAAGGTTTATCTTATCTTGTTTTCGGCTAAAGTGCATGGTTCGAGGTTCTGTATATAACTTCAGACTATGAGATGTTACCAGAAATGTGGTTCTTGAAGTAAATGTCTTGTTAGTGTATTTATCATATAAGTCTAATAAGCAGTGTGGCCCCTTTACTTTAAAGAATGAATAGCTAATTATCATAGGAATCTGTTACTGATGCATTACCTCATTGCATTATTATGTAGGTAGAAAGACTAAAGAAGTCTGTATCCTTTTAGTTATTTTCTTCTGGCAGTCTTCCATCAAAGATAATAGGTCTTTATGTTGTGAACCGTGTGATTCAGAGGATGTGTATTTAATGCCGATAGCTTCACATCTTTTGGCGGTTTATCACCCCTACTGTGCACTTAACAATAATTCACTTTGACAGCATGCAGTGTTCTAATGATTATCTGCAGTTGTAATGCCATGTAGACTTCCACTGATGTTCTGACCTTTCCAGACATTTTTTCATTTTCTACAGACATATGTGTCTGCATGTTCATAATTGTCTAAGGTATTACTTTTTATTTCGATGAGAGAGTCACACTGCTCACCCTCTTTGCCCTCCAAGGCAAAAATCTGGCCTAATTGTCCAAACAGAATCCTACCTTGGTCATTGCAGACGAAATCCCCAAACGGGTCCCCAAGCAGCCGCTGTGTTTCCTCTGCCAGATTTGGAGTCGCAGACTGAGTCGTGAGTGTGTGTCAGCACTGACGCTGAGTAGTGTCAGCAGTTTTTTATCATTGTCAAAATGAGCCAGCTCACCAGCAGCAGCACATAAATCATAATCCCAATATAACACATGAGCCTGTTCACAACCTCCTTAATTTTTGTAGGAATATTAGTTGCTTTTTTTAATTTGAACTTTAACAGTAATCTGGAGTCCAGTTCAAAAGTCACAAAGAGGCAGAAGATAATGACAGTGAGAAGAAATAATTGTAGTTGAGGAATTGGATTAAGTTAATACTACTGGTAAAATTTACAAGAACCTTCTTGGACAATATTCTGTAATTTATATAGACACTTTTGAGGTCTTTTTACATAAACATCAGCTGTTCAGAGGTTCATAATACCGTACAGAGACTTGTACGACAGTGTTGACTAAACAAGTTTAGAGATTTTTCTCTGTTTTCCTATGAAGCTTTTTCATTGATTATTCTGTAAAGCAGATCCTTCAGAGAAATATAGTTAATAATTAATTTACTTTTAAGAATTCACCTTTCTTCAGCCTCAAAAGTCTTAATTTACTTTTTAAACCCATATGAAGCTGTCTAAATAGTAAGTCCTAAATGGCAAGAGGGAAATATGTTTCTTTATCTATCTTTGGTAAGACTGCCCCATAACAAAATCACAGAATAAAACAACTTCAACTTTTCAACTTAATCAAATGGTGGGTGGTGAAGAAAGACAGATGTAAACAAAACTACATGATATGTGGCTGTTGCGTTCCTGTGTGTGTATGTGTTTGTGGAGGCACCTGAATCCAGCACTCAGAGCTGCAGCTCTAATTAGTGTTTTCCCCGCTGTAACACACACAGTTAAACAAACCAGGTAATTGTCCAGCTGTTAGTCAGATGATTCAGGTGAGTAAAAGCAGGTGAATCAACTGTGCAGAGATCTTTCAGGCATTAATACACACACACACACACAAATAGAAATTTAAGGAAACTTTAACAATGCTGAAAGTCATGTAAGACAGGTAAAGCGAACTGTTCATAAAATTCCCATATAGCCACAAAGTTATGTGTAGAATATATCTGAACACATTAATCTGAGTGGCCCCAAAAACAAAGTAGAAACAACTCTACTTTATGCAGAGTGTGTGAGGACAGCACTGCAGAGTTAAAAACAGAATTATTCTACTGTTCTATATAGTAATGGAGTAAATGCCGGTCTCAGTTAACCAAATAACTGCCAATAACAGCTTGTCATTTACATTCATATTTACAGCATTTAGAAGACGCCCTTATCCAGAGCAACTTCCTTTTTGCTGATTTCAGAAACCGTCTCCCTGAAGCAAGTTGGGGTTAAGGGTTCCCTTAATAGGCTAAGGGAAATATCACACCCGTCACTATTATGAGAAGTAAGAGGAACACACAGCCTTGCTAAAAACTAGACAGATACATTTCACTGGGTGTCAACAGACAACAATAGATGCTACATATGTGAGTGTAAGAGGTGTGTGTGTGTGTAGCTTGATATTCACAGTAATCTCATTAGACTCTTCCTGGGTCTGACCTTTCATATGGCACCCAGCTTCTGACTGGCAGCACTGGGGCAGGGGTTGGCCAGATGCTGACCGGCTGTCAGGGAAACAACAGGAGGCAGGATTGTGTTTGCGTGTGGGTATGTGCAGGTGTTTACGTTTTGGGGAAGAAATGATTGTCCCTTAAAGGGTAGGAAAACTCATCGTCTGTCAGACTTTTGTGCCTTGATGCTCCAAGCTGCTGCTAATTAAGAGATAGTGAAGACTCAGATGAGGAAATGAATAAAAACAGTTAAAAAATAGAACGGAGAATAAAATAGATTACAGTAGTAAACCATTTTGATGTGCCATATAGTGATATTTGAATGAGAAACAATGTTAAAACAGTACTGCAGTATTATAAGTGCATTAGTTAAGTTGTTAATGGTCTGGATACATGTGCTGATGTGCCGTAATTTTTTGGATGATGCAGTAGATTTGGCAATATTGTTTTTACCCCAAAATTATCACCTACAGCCTTGTCAGGAAGGATGAATTTGGGTTTTTTTTTTATATTATACTCTGTTCTCCTTCATGTTCACCAGTTGGATTTACTTAAACTCTGCTCTTATTAGGCTGGTATACTCTATGTTAAAGCAAACCTTTTTGGAGTTCATGTGTTTTCTTCTTTTGACTTCTGTTTTATTTTATTTTTGTTATTTTATTGTCTTATTATTGCTATTATTATCTAATTTAATGTCTTATTACTATTCTTGGAAAGTTTTACTGAGTGTCTTTGGATTGATTTGGATAAAAAGTCAATTTTACAAATATTTGTATTAATTTATCTTACATGAAAATGTAATATTTCTACAATGCAAACTTCTGTAGTAGAGGTGTAACTGATACGATATGTGGATCAGTATCGGTCCGATAACGGGCTCAAACGGCTGGATCGGGTATCGGTGGCATTGGGCCGTCCCATGGAGCCGATCTGTAAATGCGTGCACGCTCAATTCGTTATGCATGGGAAGTGGCACTGCGGTAAAGTAGAGCTGAAATGATTGTTCCAATAAGTCGAATAATTCTATTACAAAAAATGGTCGAGGCAATTTTTCTAGAATCGAAGCCTTCTTTAATTTATTTTACTCGCTAGAGCAGCTCTGCTTGTATTTCACACGGACGCTTAATAGTGACACACAACGTTTTCAGTGGCGTCATCAAGACAAGACATGATCCCTCTGTATGTGAAAGTATCTGGGAGATGTTCCGTGCACTAAAACATAAGTAAATGCATAAAAACGCATAAATGACATTTTTCGCGATGTAAACGCGTGCGTTGTGTTAATGAGCACCATTACAAGCAAAACGCTCTAGTTCGGTCAAAATGTCCCCTTTATTACAGACGCAAACACATATTTTAGCTGATAAATGACCACAATAACCAGCGTTCTACTCAGAATTCTGCAGTTTGTTTAGGTTTTCCATCGTTTATTCTGGAACGCGCGCCCAGCGCATCATTGTGACGTGGCTCCGGGGCTGGCGCAGAGGATTGTGGGAAGTGTAGTTTTCTGCAAAAGCATCTCATTTTATTGGCCAAATTGGTTAAAAAAGACAAACTTCAGTATTTCATTTTCAATTGATCAATTTTTTTTTCAATTTTATAATGTTATAGTGTAATCAATAAGAAAGAAGAAATATTTATATGTCTATGATAATTTTTGAGAATAATTTAGCATATGTGTGTGTAATTATTACATTGTTTTAGTTAGGAAAACAGTATTTAAATCAAGCATTTCTTTAAGCATAACAATAATCTCAGTCATGTATTCAGACATTTTAAAGCATTATTTTATGGTTAAAAAAAGACTGACTATCAGATTTGTATCGGTATCGGCAGATATCCAAATTTTCAATATCGGTATCGGTATCGGACATAAAAAGTGGTATCGGCCCATCTCTGTTCTGTAGTTATCTTTTTAAAGGGTTTAGTGATAATGACTATTTTCAAGGCAAACTATATCATAATTTTTATTTGCCTCTATGTTTTCTTTCCTTGAAATATAATTGTAATTCTGATAGATAGATATTTTAAGTTGCTTCAGAGTAAGATTTTAAACAACCCAATACTCTTTCATCACTTTTTAGCTGTGTGACTGCATGATGAAATCAGTGATATATGCTGATCTTTCTTTGTAACAATCGAACAACACACCAACAAGCTCAGTTGTCCATGAACACATGGACACATACTTTCTCCATTCGTTAGTTAATATGTGGCTCATGGTGTCTCACATAAGACCATCACTGTCATCAACAATGTCTCATTTAGCTTACAAGATCCACTAACGAGTCCCATTAGTTCCAATATGCTAGCATGATATTATGTCTTCATAGAGATGTAGGTTATGGTTTTGGTTGGTCTGATGATCCTGGAGTGTGTTAAAAGCTGAAACATAGCTAAAGCGGTATAAACGTGCCACCACAGTACGGCCATGTCACAGGTCATTAAATATCAGTATAATGTGTGTTCACAACTGGATGCCATTACGTGTCTTATAACATTGTCCTGTGATTCATGTTTGTCACCAAAACACATCTGACTTATCTGTCTTGCATGCTGGCATTAAAGTTCATAACAAAGTAGAACAATAATAGCCACATGTAAATTAGATCGGTACCACTTTACAAGAAAACCTTATAAAGGGTTATAAATTATGTATAAACAGGTTGTTAAATCAGGTTGCTGATTCCCTTGCTGTCTTCAAACATTGTCTGAAGACACACCTCTTCAAGGAGTATCTAGGGGACAAATTTACCCCTCAAATTTACTGTTTATGTTGTTTTTCTCTCAAAGAAAACACTAACATGTATGTTTGTCTGTGAACTTTCATTTTTCGCTAGCACGTTTTTTTTGTTAAAGTATATAATTTGGTCTATGGTAACTTAGTTTAATTACAGTTGTTGATTTTAAACACAGCTTTACAGATCAAAGAACAGTTGGGGACTACAAAGCACTGTTGTAAGTCGCTCTGGATAAGAGCATCTTCTAAATGCTGTAAATGTAAAATGTAAATCTTAATTAGATTGTAGACAGTTTTTAAATCATTAATAAGCAGTGAAAAACAAATTAACAGTCGTCATATATTGATGCATGCTCACTATTTGGCAAGATCTCGCTTGGCAAGTGGTTTACACTTTACAATAAGGATCTTTTTGCCAAAAATAAATGTCAGTAACTCGTCAATAATTTTTGACATGTTTTACGCTTTACAATAAGGCTCTGTTTTACCAAATATGCAAGTAACTCATCAATTCTAACTCTAGACATCAAGATAACAGATAACTGGTATCTCATATCTAGTTACTCATCAAAAAATCAAAATCAACTAATAAGAAAAAAAAGTTTCACCCAACTGTAATTCTTTTGGTGTTTTAGTGTTAACAGCATGTTCACAAATAGCTGATAAAGTTCACAGTTTAACATTCTGCCTGAGACGAGGGGACAAGCTGAGCAACTAAGAAGATCTGAGATCTCGCCAAATAATGAGTCTGCACCAATGTATCACAAGTGTTTTAACGTGTATATCACTGCTTATTAATGATTTATAAACTGTCTACAGCCTCATTAACAACTTGATTATAAGTCATTTATAACCCTTTATAAGGGGAGTCTTATTCTAAAGTGGTACAATTAGATCTTTTTGCTTCTTTCTCTATCTCACACTTATATACACATTTATATAGGTTGTGTAATGAGGATGTAGGGAGGTGTGTATTTGTGTGTGTGAGAGTGTGTGTGTCAGAGTGGGGGTGGGGAGATTCCACTGTTCTCTTCTGGTTCTCCATGGAGCCATCCGGCCTCAACGCTCTGCCTGCCAGCCCACAGAGATCGATCCGGGCAGAAAGAAAGAGAGAGAGGGAGAGAGAGAGAGATAGAGAGAGAGGGAAGGAGAGAGAGATAGTGTGTGTGTGTGTGTGTGTGTGTGTGCCTAAACACTACAGTACGGACAGGAGAGCAGAAAATAAAGCCAGAAAAAGGAGAGTGGGAGGGAGAGAAAGTGCAATATTAAGACAGTGCGGAGAGAAAAGAAAGGGAGGACAGATGGTGGAAATAGCAAAAGTGGGGGAGAAGGAAGGAGGGAAGGAAGGAAGGAAGGGGAGTGGATGAGTGAGAATGAGAGAGAGAGAGAGAGAGAGAGAGAGAGAGAGGGGAAGAGTAAAAGTGGCACAGTGAGTTGTTTACGTGCATTGCTGCTCCTGTTATAGCAGCATGTTCTAGAACACTGCTGGACTGATTCATCTGTGTGTGTGTGTGTGTGTGTGTGGATAATAGTTACATCAGAGCTGCTCACACACAGGAAGCATTACACACAACGCACCGGTGGGCAAAATGACAGCACAGATCTGAATGATCCAGGCAAGCTGTCTAAGTGTGTGTGTGTGTGTGTGTGTGTGTGAGAGAGAGGAAGAGGGAAAAAGGCAGCGAGGCAGAGAGAGCAGCAGAAGCAGAAAGAGAGAGACTCAGGAAAAGAAAGAAGCAAGAGGTATGGAAAGAGAGAGAGAAAGGAACAGACACAGAAGGAGAAACAGGAGAAAGAGAACAGAAAAGGCGAGAGAGAGAGAGAGAGAGAGAGTGTCCCACTTTCCAGCACCATGGACAGTTCCCCCTGGTTGATACGGATTCTATAGAGACTCACTTTCTCTTTCTAGAGGCCTCCTCTATCTAAGAAAAATAACAGGAAAATTACACACTGCGTTATAGTTTATATTTCCAAAATTTCTTTTACAATAATGCCTATAGATAAAAAGCCTTTCCTTTTATCTTTTTGTGGATTTTACGAATATTTGCAGAACAGAAAACTCGTATTTTTTGACAAATTATTTCACTGCAATCCTTTGCCTTCTGAAATGATATATTAATTATAAGTTTATAAGTTCATTCTCTTAAATCTACTCTCTGAACAATTTCAACCTTCAAGACACTTAGAATATAATGTTATGCTCCAAACAAGCCAGATACATGGCCTGAAAATCATTCATTATCCATGAAACTACACTTCATCATTAATAATTAACAAATGATGTCATAGGCACTTGATCCATTATTCCATTTGGCAGAAGAAATGGGACTTAGGAATCAGAACCTGATGTTCTCTTTACGTTCCTTTATGATGACTCTGAAGCACTGGCACACGGCCCCAGATGCTGCCACAGAAACCTCCCAGAATGTACCACAGCATTATGTTGTTAACAAAAATGCTGATCAGTAGCTGGACGGGCTGATGGATGGCAGATGTGGGTGCAGATGTGTTTATGTCTCTAATGCCTGGGAAAGATGTGATGTAGATCTGTAGCAAGAACTCAAAAGTGTTTTTAAACAAAGCACAGACACTAATCAGTGCTTAAATTCTGCATGCATGATGCCTGATTTAAAAGACAATTTTCATAAATGATGAAATAGTGACAGCTTTTGCAATGTCATCATGAACTTCCTGCTCAATTTCTTTGTTTCATAATGTGGGAGTTGGTCAGAAAATCAGCATTAGTAAAGACGCAGATTTGAAAATGAAGATTAGTTCCAGTAGGTGGACCAGTAAGTGAAGGTTTCTAATCGAAAGTAAAAGAGAGTGATTATTTGTCATTGTGAACACATCACAGCAGAGCACACAGTGCATTTGACCCATCTGTGAAGATGCACTGGGCAGCTGACCTGGGTAGTGCCCTAGGAGCAGTGTGGTACTTTGTTCATGAGTACCTTAGTGGTATCTTTACTGGTCCGTGATTGGAACTGGCGATCTTCTGATCACAGGTCAAATGCCCTAGCCGTTACATTACCAAGTGCCCCAATTCTGAATTGTCACCAACCAATTATATACAATAAAATGTATTGATATTTTGCAAGATATTGCAGGGAAATACGGTACTTTACTGCTCAGTATGGAAACATTCATTCATTAATTTATTATTCCCTATTGGGGTCACGGTGACCAGAGCCCATCCCGCTAACTACAGGCACAAGGTGGGGACCAACCCTGGGGAGGCGCCAATACACAGCAGGACTTTGGAAACATTTGGTGTTTAAGGCCCCATACGCACGTAGTCGGGTATTTATAAAAGCATAATTTTTCCATGTGATTGCACCTATCGTCCACACATAAATGGAGGTTTCAGTCACTGAAACTGGTTATTTTTGAAAACTCCAGTCAAAGTGGAGATTTCTGAAAACTCTGGCTTCAGTGACTACGCGTGGATGGGGAGTTCCAGGTTCATAGTGTCATAAGTGTGCGTCAGGAAATGCGTTAATGTCAGGTGTGTGACACTTGTTCACGTTGAAAACTGAAAATGGATACGGTCAGAGCAGCAATTCTCGTCTCCCTTATTCAGGCTATTTGTGCTTGTTAGCACCTGCTAACGTTTCAAAGTAACTCAACTTGTTTGTCTGTTCATATGAAGCACCCTCTATTTGTCATTGTTTACAAAGCACCAGGATTTAAAAGTCATTGTAACCGGATGTAATTAGTTCTTTTTTACCCAGGATTCTGATTGGCTGTCATAGTTCTATATAGCTCTTGACAGCGTATTTATCCGGATTTGTGTGTACAGAGAAAAACTGGCTCATGTGTACGAAGTTACACATCATAGTAAAATCAATCATAGTAACGGTGAAATATTTTAGCAGAGTGCAGATGACAACACAGGGATGTTATTGTAAAAAAGGTTTGTATTGTTAGCCATGTTTCTCGCACAGACCAAGCAGTTGTTTGCAAGTTGTGGGTCCTATTGTGGGTTTGCATCCAATGTATTTTACCATATCAGTATGACACAGGAATATTTTGACTGTTGACATGGTACTCTCAATTATTTCTGTGTGAGCTTCTATCACTCTGGGCTAAAAATGTGGGAATATTTCTCTCTCTTTTTATTTACTGAGAACTTGAGCAGTAAGTGCTTTCCCCTGAGCAAAGCCTCACTACCCTTCTTACTCATGCCTCTGTGCATATGCATGGTCAGCTGCTAGTGTTTTCTAGCCAACTTTATAAATCTCAGACCTCAAACTCCATTGGCAAAAAATTCAACCAGAAGAGTATGGAGGTTCTGCTATAGGCATCAGCTCTATATTGACTGGGATAGTTAAAACAGAAATTCTAACACAGTGTATGAGAAGTTATAGAAGAAGAATTATTCATTACGCATTAACTGCCCGTTATCAGCTATCATTTGTGTGCGTGGAAGATGGCAGATATTTTAGGACCTTATTGTCCCCTAAAAGACAGGAAAATACAGTCACCTTTCTTTGACTTTGTGAAGACTTCTTCAGTAAGGGGCTGGCCCTCATAAGAGAAAACAGAAATGTTTCAGGTTTATGTACAAAAATGAAAGTAAAAGATTTGTATTTGGTTACTTAGGTTAAGGTTAGAGTTAGGTATAATTGTTGTATTATTTACATGTCGTCATTATGGGAGTCAATAGAAGTACATTACAAAGATAGCAGGACGCTGCTATGGCTGTATGACATGTATGTTACATGATGTTCCTAAAGTAAAACATTCATCACATAATTATTGAGTCCTTAATGAGAAGACTGGGCTGGGTTCCAGCAGGAAAGCAAAGAATTAAGAATCTTGGGCCTCATTCATCAAATTCTTCCTAAGCTAGTTCTTAAATTTGTTACATTGACATTTACGACATTTAGCAGACGCTCTTATCCAGAGCGACTTCCATGTCCTAAATTCAGGGACAGTCTCCCTGGTGCAACTTAGGGTTAAAGGTCTTGCTCTGAGACTGAACAGCGGTAACGCTGGAGGTAGGTCCACAGGTGAGCACCCTAACCATTAGACCACCACCAATATGGCCCTTTATTCTTACAGCAAATGATACTTGAATTATTTTTTACTTGAATTGCATCAAAAAAAAAAACATTTCCTTTTCTCACAGGTACGTACCAGGGCCAGTGGGTGGGCGGCATGCGGCATGGCTATGGTGTGCGGCAGAGCGTCCCGTATGGCATGGCGGCCGTGATCCGCTCTCCACTGCGCACCTCCATCAACTCGCTGCGCTCGGAGCACAGCAATGGCACGGCGCTGCTGGCCGGTGAGCGGGCAGGTGTGGCGGGCATGGGCCCAGGCGGCGGTGGCGTGGTGTTGGCGGCCGGCAGCCCGGCAGTGTCGCGTGGCGGCTTTGTACTGACAGCCCACAGTGAGGCCGAGCTGCTGAAGGGGAAGAAGAAGGGCCTGTTTCGTCGCTCCATCCTCAGCGGGCTAAAACTGCGAAAGTCTGAGTCAAAGAGCTCGCTGGCCAGCCAGCGCAGCAAGCAGAGCTCTTTCCGCAGTGAGGCTGGCATGAGCACGGTCAGCTCGGCGGCCTCCGACATCAACTCCACCATCAGCCTGGGTGAGGGCGAAAGCGAACTGCCAGCTGGTGATGACGACGTGGACGCCACCACCACCGAAAGCTACACCGGCGAATGGAAGAACGACAAGAGGACTGGCTGCGGTGTCAGCCGGCGATCGGATGGCCTCTGCTACCAAGGCGAGTGGATGGGCAACAAGCGCCATGGCTACGGCTGCACCACTTTTCCCGACGGCACCAAGGAGGAGGGAAAGTACAAGCAAAATGTGCTAGTCAGCGGGAAACGCAAGAACCTCATCCCCCTGCGCGCCAGCAAAATCCGCGAGAAGGTGGACCGCGCCGTGGAGGGGGCAGAGAAGGCAGCCGACATTGCCAAACAGAAAGCCGAGATCGCTCTATCCAGGTGAGAGGCTTGTTGGGGGGAGTCTGGGAGTCTGTCATGAGGTCTACAGGTGGATTTGCATGAGATTTGTAATATAGGTTGGTTATGTTTTAATGCCCAAGTTAAGACTTTTTCAATCTGTGTATCATGACACCCAATCAAATTTAATCAAAAATCCAAAAATATGTCTTTTTTCCAGTATTTGTGTCCAAACCCAAAATAGATTTTAAATACAATATGGAAAAAGTGGAAAACACTCATATCCTGGTTTGTTTTTGCTGACTGACATTTAGTTTGCTTAGTCTCACAGTGTTCTCACCATGATCATGCAGTTCTCTATCCTAGCCATGAAGCTACTTCATCTCTGATATTCAATTTTTTTTGCTTTAATTCAGCCTTCCACACGTAACAGTCGGGTCATGCCCATTGCATTTGATAAAAAATAAATAAATAAATAGAATATGATGGACTAGTACAAAATTAGAAACTGAATTGGCAAAACAGCCATTAGTTTTTGTTTTATTTTGGTTTTGGAAGCAAATAACGAAAAAAAATGGGACGTTTTGGTTTTAATTAGAAAAACAAATGAACAAATGACACATGGCTTGAATTTGAATTGACGTTTGCTCCAAGATTAACACCACTAAGACCATAAACATTACATAAATAAAAATCTTTTGATGACACATTGACAGTAATATACAAAAATGATCATTGTCAGATGTCAGTGGCGATGCTGAGACAGTAATACTGTAAATATTGTCAGTTTGTTAGAGGAAAGCTTTTCCAACTTTTCTGTTTAACATATTGACTGAAATGTAAATTGAAATGTAAATGAAAATAAGTACAAATATTTTAGAAAAGTCAACAAATGAAACTGTCAGGCAGTAATTTCTCCACTTGAAAGGGGCATGGAGTTTGATTTTAGCAGGACATCAGGATTCCACCCCTGCTCTTTTAAAACAAAAACTTGCTTTTATGTCTCATCTGAAGGGTGGCACAATTTTTCCCTGCACTGGGGTATCAGGATCCACACAGACCACAGGATGGCGGCCTCTGTTGGAGCCCCCAATACTAAATAAACCAGCAGCAACCTGTTAAACTAGTTGGTCCCTCATCCAAATACTGACCAAAAACAAACCTGCTTGCCTCTTGGTTGATTAGTTCTAGTCTTTGAGGATTGTTGAGAGAACCTACGGTAATATAATCAGCAGATGCAGGCTGCATGAGTCTGAATGAGGCGTGTGTGGATTGTGAGTATATCGGCATGCTGGCCAATGCCTGTATCGATGCGGGACGGCAGTGGTGCGCTCAATAACAGGGGCATGTGAGAAGGCTATGGTCATAATCTGCCCTCTCTCTCTCTCTCTCTCTCTCTCTGACTCTCTGCTTTGGTGTGTGTGTGTGTGTGTGTGAGAGAGAGAGAGAGAGAGAGAGAGAGAGAGAGATGCGTGCTTGAACTAAATCTCATTTACGTAATCTAATCACATAGTGAGTGTCATTTAAAAGTGTGGGATTGTTGTAGCTTCTCTTTGTGTCTGTTCAGACTCATTTTTAGGCTGATGGTTTGATTTTCTTTTGTGAGTCATAACAGGTTGGTGGGAGATATGAAGGGTTGCATAGAGTGTATAAAGGTAGAAAGAAAGGATGAGAGGGAGAGGGAGAGAGAGAGAGAGAGAGAGAGAGAGAGAGAGATCAGAATGAGGAAGAGAGAGAGATATAGTTGGCTTCATTCCGGTTCATCCTTCCTGCTCTGTCTTCGGCAGGTCGCCAACGCTGTTGGCGTAATGCGGAAATCTCTCTCTCTTTCCCCCTCTCTTTCTCTCTTTCTCCCTCACTTGCTCTCATCCTACTTCTCTACTTACATCCTATCTACTTTGCTCTCTGACCAACTGAACACACACACACACACACAGAGACACTCATAATCCAGATCCATCACAGTAGAATCCATCATTGCATTATTGCTCAACTGGACTATAAATGGAGAACGTGTTTGTAAGCAGGCATGTGATCGTAAACACATTTCTGGATCCAAGTGGCCGTGTATGTGTGTGTGTTTGAGCAAACTTGCATAGGTATGCATGAGCTAAATTTGGATCATCACTCAGTGCTCAAATCCCATTGACCTCATTATTGCATGGGTAATATGATCGCTACAGAGGCACAGAGCACCGGTCAGCCTCCCACACGCTCGGGTCAGCCACCACACACTCACATACTCGCACGTATCCTACAGACTCATCGAAACATTTCATAATTATTGATTTTATTTAAACGAGTTCTTATTTTAAATTAATACCACTTTCGAAAGGCAAGAGAGCAAAAATAAGGACATTTCATAATCTCAGTAAAAGTATGAAACAGAAAATTGTTTGGTAAGCCAAACAAAGGTTATGTAGGATATGAATGTAATACATGCTGGAAATGAAAGTACTTGTATGAGTGGACTTTCATGCCTTATCTGTAACCTCCTGCTCATATAGAAAAGATTTAGAAGAGCAATAAGATTTGATTAATGTAGGTTTTGTCTAAATCATATACTGGCTACATATTAAAATTATCTATTATAAGACATACTGTATATGTTGTACGTAAAAGTAAAAAACATAGCAGTTGTATGCATTCCCATTTAAAGCATTCCCATTTAAAGGTATATTATAAATTTCAACAAGTTAAAATAGGTCTTTGAGCTCCACTAAACATGTCTCTGATGTAGTTCCTCTCAGATTAGGCATTTCCATCTGCTTTTTACTCCTTGGTTTCAGTCCCTTACAGAACAGGCTGTTTCTCATTAGTGTTCCTATATGCAAATGAGCTGCTGCTGCCCACGTCTTACTTCAGAACTGGGGCGTACACAGCACGGCGAGAGTTTACCTCACGTGAAAATAATCAACATGGCTGCTGCTAACAGACCATCCATAAAGCCATACATGTTCAACACAATACTCTGGCGACAGACTTCTTCACTGCGATTCCTACGCTAGCGCTTGCAAGAAAACGTGGCGGATCAGGAAGCACTAGCAGTTCCACCTGGTGGGCGGAGCCTCTCAGATAGGAGGTGGAGTTATTCAAATGTCCCCTACTGTGATGTAGAAGTAGGGGAGAAAAACAGCTCGTTTAAGCACATGATTTCTGACATTCGTAAATTAATATTAACACAGTTGACCATTTTTAAAACTTACAGTGTGTTAGAGGCAAAGGCAGTACAGATCCAAATGGATGTCCAAAGAACAGAAAAAGTGATTTTTTCATAATATGGGACCTTTAATTTGTCTGCCAATCTCTAAAACCCATAAACTTATATTCAACTTAGAGACAGGTAAAAGACTCTGGGAAAAAATGCTAAGAACAATTTCTCTACATTAATATGTCATCATGTATGTATTTCATATTACATTTAAATATTAGTACATATAAAAAATATTGGAGACATTTTATTGTATTCATACAAGCACAAAAATCCCTTATAAAATTTATGTTTGTAAAACTTATAAACATTATCTGGTTTGTGGGCGTTATTCATTTTTCCCCTCATCTACCCTGAGACCCTTTCTCTAGTTGGTCTTATAGGAATGCTGATGTTGATAATGATCAATTAAAGCTAGTAGGTGCTTTTAGCCTTAGGCAGTAAGATCCTGCTAATCACGCTCCATTACAGTACTTACATTACAGTACCTGATGCCGAAGTATATATTTAAGTCTGTGGATGTTGCAAACATTCCACATGTTGAAGTATTTGTTAATATTACAAAATGTTAAAAAGTGAAACATGGTGAAACATGGTTAGAAACATGGTTAAAAAGAGAAACAAGCAGAAGTGTTAGAAGTTTGTTTTATTTTTCGGCTTGCGTGTTTACAAGCATGCGCATGTTTTTATAAACTCATATTTTTTACATATCTACAGAAACCAGCGTTTTGAAAAATCTTCACTTTGGAGGGAGTTTTAAAAAATATGCATTTGCGTGGCTAAAACTCTGTTTACGTGTAAACAAAAGGCCCAAACGTATTTTAAAAATAGGCGTTTATAAAAATATCCCCATGCATGGAAAACCTCTATTTACTTGCAAACAAAAGGCCAAAACATATACAAAAATATGCGTGTATAAAAATATCTGCATGTTTAAACAGGCCCCAAGTTACACGTAAATGTGTACGTTTTTTCTGTTTCATGTTTTAGGGTCATTCGTTTTGACAAATATGGCCCCAGATTCTTACAATGAGTGTGTGCAATAAGTGTTGGCCAATCAGATGCCACTTCTGTGAATTCAACACCAATCAGAAACATTTTGGTAGCTGAAAGTATCTTTTTTGTAAAGAAAGCAAGTCAGTAGTGTTTTTTGTAACAATGTAGCATTTTGCCACATTTGTATTATCAACAAAAAGTTAGTTACAGGAGAAGCTACAGCGTTTCAATGGTAGTTCTGCTAGTGAAAATCTGCAGAAAAAAGTAAAGTTAGTAGCAAGGTTGATTTTTGTTAATTACTCTCCAACACTGTTCACACGGATCGTGTATTTAAGGATGTCTTGATGTGTTGAATGTGTCATACTGGATCAGAGTCAGAATAATTTATCACAATGTATTAGAGATTCAAAGATTGCGATCTCCACAATGCTGTTTATTCAGTTTTGCACATAATTAAACACATTTTTTATAAAATTATTAAACAAAAATTTTTTTGTCCCAACTAATGCAGAGTAACCTTCTGTTCAACCTGAGGTCAGACCAGGAAAATGAACTTTTACAATGTGGCATGAATATTGTATATGAGCAGAACCCCAGGGCCTGTGTTGCATTTTTAAATGCCCAAAAAATACTGTAAATATCCGTCCCTGAGGGAGTGAGGAGAAGAGAATATTTTTTCCATGAATAGAAAGACAAAGGGCTGTGGACAGCAAGAGGTATCTGGAAAATAGGTTCAACCAAAAGAGCAACGAGTGTTTCACAGAACAGTTAGGAGGGGTGAGGAGGAGGAGAAGGCAAGACAAGGTTTCTCAGAATAGAAAAAAATTAGTGTTTCGAGGAATGGTGAGAGGGACTAAATGGATTGTAAGTGAGGAATCTGTGGCAGACGGGATTCAGGATGTGATTAGGTCTTTATATATCAACAGGCTTTAACTGGGGCTCACGTCAGGTCCCGTGTGTAATGGATTTTAGTAATGCCTCTGTTGTTGCTTGCACGGATGCTGTTTATGAGTAAATTTGCTGTTTATATTCTGAATATGATGTTCCTTTCGTCGGTTTTCATGTGTTGTGTGTTGATATGTTGCACAGATTCAACAGTGTGCCAATTTTTTGACCACCGTGTTATCTAAATGAGGGATCTTGGTAGTAATTAATCTCCTTAAAACTTAGTGTGTAGTGCGTCATTCCTAGAGAGTCGTGACACTGAGTGTGTCTATTTAGCTCTAATGTTGCCGTCAGAAATATCGTGTGAGGGAAGAGCACATACACAGCCCTACAATGTCAGAATTGCAAGACCGTCAGGCAATTAAACAATTATCTACACATTTTACCAACATTTTTACTAATCATTCTGAAGAGCATACAAAACTGTGAACCTTATGGCAGCGAAATTCTAACACTAGATTTTTTAAAAACTAAATTACCCCCATCAGCATCATCATGGTGCTTTCAGGAAAGCCACACACTTTATGTCGTTTCCAACATGAGCTCTTGAACACCCTCCAACTAGCATTTACTATCTCCCATGTCGTAATTATGACTTTCCCAAGAGCTCATCGAGGCAGTGTTCAATTCGTTAGTGGCAATAATTATGCTGTGTTCATGTGTCCAGAAAGGTGTAATTACGTCATGGGAAGTGGTAAACACCACTTGTAGAGTGTTCATGTTTAGCATGGTGGGACTCCTGGCTGATTAGCATGAGAGTTCAATAGTCAATAATTTAACAGCTTGGTGTAGTACATGCTGAATTTGTGAATATATTGGTAAATTTGTGTGGATAATTGTCTTTCTGTGTGGAATTTGCTTGCTCTCCCAGTGATCAAGTGGGTTTTCTCTGGGTTCTCCAGTTTCCTCCCACAGTCCAAAAGCATGCATTATAGGTTCATTGGTTACTCTAGATTGCATCTTAGGTGTGAACGTGAGTGTGTTTGTGCGCTTGCCGAAGGTTGGTCTTCGCCTCGCGCTCGAAGTCCCAGGATAGGCTCTGGTCTCTACAGCCTTGATAGGGATGAACGAATGAACTGAATTTCTGACTGGGACAAACCTGTGATGTGTCAAGACCACCAGACAAGGAGAGCATTACACTTAATCCTTTGGACTTGGACACATTTCAGCATATATATGACCAGTGAAAAGTTCTGTATCAACCACCCTTATCACCTTTCCATTTATTTAATAAACTACAGATTTTATTCTTGCTAAGTATTTGGAAAGCTGTGGAGTGAACAGCTTTATTTATATGAAACAATTTTGCTTTAAAGAGAGAAAGAGAAATAACAGTGCATGTTTCATACATTCATCTTCTTGAACACTTCAGTTCAGTGATCAATACGCTCATAGCATTGATCCACAATGAAAACATAGATCAGACATCATACATATTGTAACATCCCATGCCAAGCAAGTGCAGAGATGTCAACTGGTTTTATCACAGCTTTTATTACATGTGAGAACACATGCTGCTCCGGGCCATTGAAAATGGCAAATGATTTTGTAGTTACTTTCGGCATATGATATTGTCCCGTATCGATCGCTGGCTCCTGAATTGAGCTGAATCAAAATTATATCATAGCAGACTATATGATAACGGCAGACACTGAATCATTGTCCATTGAATTGATTGTATAATTATTTAACTTGTCATTTACACCACTACTGAGATTCTGTTAACTGGTTGTGTGGTGATGGCATAGTCCAATTCCAGGCTGTCCTTTAACTTTAAATGCACTAGTTTACTGTATGATCCCACTGACTGTCACTTACATTAATAGCTTATTAAATATCTAACACTTATCTGCTGATCCACATAATAATTATAATTATATTAGGTGGCTTGTTTTAGGTCAGTGGTGATGGATCAAAGATATAACATTTTCTTGCTAATAAAAGTTCTTAAATGGTGCACAAAGTATAGAATATTGGGCCTCAATCACCAGTGTCTTGTAAGTCTTTTTTCTTAAAATTGTTCATAAGGAAGCTAAGACATTTGAATATAATTAAGTATATTGTTATAAGTATATAAGAATGGTTGCTGAATGACCACCATTAAGTGTATTTTTAGTAAACACTAAATAAGTTACATGCCAATATAAAAAATCTTAGCATGTGCAAAAACATATGACTGGTAGTGTAGCTAAAACAAGTCAAATGTTTATAGTCAAACGAGTTCATATAAACAGACACATACGCCAACCAGCGACCGCTAACCGGGCATGCTGTAGACAGAGACGCAGGCGGGATATCGGCTAGCAGCTAAGCCGATTAGCACTGCTGGGTCATCGCGTTTGGGGGAGTTAGAGGAATCTCTCTACACCTGCACTGAGGCGCTAACGCCGGAAACAGGTGTGACTCATTGCTAAATCAACTCTTTATGCTGGTTATGGAGCGGCTTAGCGGTGTAGCACTCAGATTAGAGCTACTGTCAATACGCCGGTCACGAGGAGCGGGCCTGCTTTTCTGATTTTGATGGTTATGAATTCGTCTGCGGCTCCTTGCTTTCATTTAAAGGCCCAGAGTGGCCTCTTTCAGGAGAAGCGCGTCTGTTGCTTTTAAATGTGCCTTAATGAGAAAGAGAGAGAGAAAGATTGAAAATGTGTAAATGTGTTTCTGTGTGGGCTGAAGTGTGTTAGCAAGGGGTGATGGAGCAAGCACGTGGATGCATTTAAATCAGAGTGTTTGTGCACCTACTTTTTGAAACCATTTGGTTTTTGCTGAGATTTGTTTTGTATTAAAATTCATTCATTCATACATTCTATGAACCGCATAATCCCAGTCGGGGTCAGAGGGACCTGGAGCCAATCCCGGGACAGGCGCAAGGCAGGGACAAACCCTGGGCGGGAGCCAACACACACACACTCACTCACTGAGCAGGAATTTGGAGTAACTTATCACCCTAAACTGCATGTCTTTGGACTGTGGGGGGAAACCTGAGCATTCAGAGAAAACCCAAACAGAAAGACACCACGGCCGACACAGGGATCAAATCTGGGGCCTTGTTTCTTGCTGTGAGTCGACGACGCTAACCACTGTGGCACTGTGCAACCCTACATTAAAATGAATTTGTGAAAAATAAAAGTGCAGTAAAGTTTCTTTCTCATTTCTAAAGCTATGTTCAGTGTTGTGGGAGCAACTTTTTAATGGTAGCTTTTTTATAATTTAAATAAGCTAAGCTACAACCAAGCTACTGTTTTACTATAGTAGTTAGCTACACTGCAAGCCATAGAGAGAAAGTAGTTATTTCACAGTGACAGACTTTTGCTCCCATCTTCGCCAAAGTGGACTCAGTCCTACGACTCCTTCTCGCAGCTGCCAGGAATGAACTGTAATGCAATGAGTGTGTGCTGCAGACAAATGGTAGCCTATCAGATGGCACTTCTGTAAGTTCAACACCAATCTGAAAAACCTGCTTGTAGCCAGTCAGAAACACCTGCTGATACGTTCACTAATGTTAGTTAGTTACTCCCCAACACTAATTATGATCAGGGTTAGCGTTAGGGAAAGGCGTATGGCTGTTTAGCTAAAGTAATAATTATCTTTATGGAATGTCTCTTAAAGTATAGCAAAGTAACTGT
Organism: Distichodus sexfasciatus; assembly: GCA_032718565.1. Taxonomy (NCBI): domain Eukaryota; kingdom Metazoa; phylum Chordata; class Actinopteri; order Characiformes; family Distichodontidae; genus Distichodus; species Distichodus sexfasciatus. The sequence goes on along the minus strand of JAVGVS010000028.1, from coordinate 170,792 downwards.
GTGTGTGTCTGTGTGTGTTGTAGGGGGAGTTTAAGGTGGATCCGTAACTGGTGTCACATAGTGATTATTCTGTTTAAATTTGAAGCAGTGGAACGGCTGTTACCCTGAATGATATAAATAGACTTAAAACAGTACACTTCAACCCAAACCCATGTACTCTGTGTGTGTGTGTGTGTGTGTGTGGAGCTGCATTATGAAACGCTAGACAAAGCCTCACAAACACACATAAACCAAGTGAATGATTTAGTCATGTTTAGCCCCCTCATCCAACACCTCGTTCTCCACTTCTGTCTCCAACTGCCTCTCCCTTTAACACCAACACCTTCTCTCTATTCCTCCATCTCTCTCCATCGCTCGCTGTGTTTTCTTCTTTCTCCCTCACCAGCTCTCTCTCTTGCCGTTGCCAGGACAACCAGCAAGGCATGGGGTGAACGCAATCCACAGAGCTCTTCATCTGTCCCATCTTACCTCATCTCACCCTCTTACACACACACACACACACACAATAACTTAAGAACCCACACATCACAAATTAGCCGTCACACATACATGGTAATTCAGCTAAACCCACTCACAACAAATCATGCATTAATATACACCCACACACTCTCCTTCTTCACACAATGACCACACACATTAATGTGCACCTACACACACGCACACAGAGACACACTTAATTTATGTCCAAATTATAACTTTGCCACAAACAAGCTATCTTGTCAGTCATATTAAATACACAACATTGTAACATATCAGAGATCCACAAAGCAAATGGCAATAATTTTTTTGAAAATTGAACATGCAAATCCATTTGATTTTTATCAAAAAAGATATTTCAAACATTAATAATCTGTTGAGGTAAATCAGCTGAAAAATATAAAATCTTATATTCAAGATCCATGATAAAGATTATGGGTGAACCAATCCGATACATGGATCAATTATCGGTCCGATAATGACAGCTCGATCGGGTGTTGGTGGCATTGAGCAAATCTATAGAGTCTATCTGTTCAGTTAAATCACAGGTTTTTCTGTGTTTGCCTATACGCACACGCACAATTTGTTATGCACCGAAAGTGGCACTGTGCTGAAACTGGTCTATTGTTTGACATTTGCACCAATTCATATATTGATATGACAATGAGCAGAACAAGCAACGCAGTACACTACACCCCCAAAAGCAAATCATGCAATTATACTGTTTAATTTCCTTAGTTTACCAGCTCTAGCTCGCAGTCTCTGTGATTCTGATGGTTTTAGCATTGCAGGATTAGGGGCTGTGCAGAATCACAGAACTATGTTTAAACAAATAATTTTTGAAATGTTATTTTAATAATAAATAATTTAGCATATACATATGGGTGTGTAATTATTACATTGTTTAAGTTAGGAAAACAGTATTTAAGTCAAGTATTTCCTTAAGTAAATCCTAAAGTAAGTCTCGTGCTCACAGAGAAAAACACAACTTATTAATAAAAAGCTGATTGTCATGGGGTGCATTGGCATGACAAGAGTCGAGGTATATTTGCAAGCCATTTATTTGAAAACTCGAACAGAAAAAGGTATGAGGGCCATAAACAAAAACAAACCCTCCTTTACCTTGAAAAACTGAGCAGCACGCCAGCATGGGAGGGGTAGTGTGAGGGTGGACTGACAGAGACAACAGGGAAAAGCTAAACTTATATCAGGAAACAGAAACGAGGCGCTGGATCAATTAAACGAAGGGAAACCAATCAGAAAGCAATCAGAACATAAGCATGATTAACCAAATAAAGGGAGAACCAATAGAAACAGGGGACTGGGCTTAAAGAAACAAGAACCAGGTGAGGATACTAACAAACCGTGATCAACCAATAGGACACACTGGGAAGGCGGGACAAGGACATGAGAGACAGGAGACATGGGACAGAACGGAAAACACCAAACAAACTAAATAGTGGCATCTGCTGGCCGCTTAGCAGAGTTAAGGAGGACTGGTATGGCCAAAGTCCAGGGGGGCATAACACTGGTATCGGATTGATACTTGGGATCGGCCGATATCCAAAGCCCAGGCATTGGTATCGGAATTGAAAAAGTTGGATCTCAAATAAAAATCCATAAATCCAGTCCAGTTGATACACAAGCAAACTATTAAAGGGTATTTATTTGCTTATTCAATTGCTGTTGCCTTTACATCAATGCCCTTGTCTTTAATCCACGCACCTGCAGAATCTGGAAAGCTGCGCAGTACACACTCTGCACACAATGGCTGTAGATTAAGTTGGGCTTGTCCAGAGATCATTCACAACAACTGTATGTATGTGATCTCTTATGTTAATAAAATCTAAGTTTGCTTTTTCCCCTCCTTTAATTCTCCACATCACTGCTTACATTTAAGATTTTGAAGAAGATCAGCATCTTAGATCACGCTGTAGAACGAACACAGGCAACAACACAATTTTGTTTTCAGATGCAATATAGACATCTGCAAAAAGATGTAGTTTTGCTAAGCCAGTTTCTCTAATGCACTCCACTTTCATCCCAGGTGGCACTGATTTTCTTCAGCCGCAATGTATATTCAGAGCTAACCTCCTCCTTCTCCTCTTTTTCACCCCAATTACCAGCACTGTCAAATTTATACCACAAATATGAATGTTTCCTACAGTTTATAGATCCTGATAGTTTTCTGATCATTGGTCTGCTTTAGAATGATAACAGCAAATGCCTCCATTCTGACTTTCATAGACAGCTGTGCATTAGTATTGCTTCACCTGTAGCCTTCTCGATTGGAGGAATATGCAAGCACACACGCTCACACACACACACACCTGACCTGCTTGGCTTTGCTGCCTGACTGAAGTTGCCCAAAGCAAAAAGAAACAGACAGAGAGAGAAAAATCAATACACATCAACATGCAATACTGCACAGAGAGAGAGAGAGAGAGAGAGATGGATGGATTATGAGAGAGATAAATTTGAAATAGAGAGAGATGTATGAAACCTCCAGCCGGGTGAGTGAGGGGCCTGCAGAGCATGATGGGATTTCTCCTTTCTTCATCGCTGCTGTGCATCTGCTGGAATTGTGAAGCTTCTCTGACGCGGCATTTCCCTGAAATGATGCACCACTTAAAGAGGCATGAAACCCTCTGTTTGAGTAAATCTGGTTATTCAGCACAACTCTTGCTGCTGTTTTAAAGTGGGTATGGAGTTACAGGGGTTACACAATTCATGGTTCTTTATTTGTCACATACATAGTTATAAAAATATAACGCACAGTGAAATGCACCCTGATTTTTTACTACAAATGTGCAAATTAAAACAGCAGTTAGAAAAGTATGTTTTCTAAAATTATTTATACCATAAACAATAACTGTACCTGTACATATTATAGGATTGATTCCCATAATTGAATATTAGGGGAAGGCTGACATTTGAGAAATGTTACAAAAAAGTAAATGTAAAAAGTAAATATATAGTATGTTTTGTAAAATAGACATACAGTATATACTGTAAACAGTAACAGTAACTGCATTTTTTGGGGGTTACTATGAATCGGTCTGTTGGTAGCATAATGGTTAGGCGACTGACCCCACGTTGTCCGCAAGTACTGCTCCCCGGGCGCTGCCAAAGCTTCCCACTGATCCTTCATGGTTTGGGGGGAAGGGTGGTCTATTGGTTATGATACTCGCTTCTGGACCAAGGACTGTGGGTTCAAATCCTACCTCCTGCCCTACCATCATAGCGTGCCTTAGCAAGAACCTTAACCCTAAGTTGCTCTCAGGGAAACAGGCCCTGTAATTTTGAAAAAATGGAAGTCTGGATTAGAACATCTGGTAAATGCTGTAACTGTAAATGTAATTGTAAATATAAAGTGCAGTGTGCAGACATTGTCACAAAGCGCTTTACATATAACTGGCCCTAGCCCCTAATAAGCAAGCCCCTAACAAGATTACTTGAAAGTAATCAAGACCCGAAAAGATGTCCGATCCACTTCTGGGCAACCAGATTGAGCGTGTGTGTGTATGTACAGTTATGTGTAAGTTTGAAACTTTGTAAATGATGAAATACAGGGAGCATTCAGTCATTAAAGTACAGGCCAGTTCATGTGGTGGAGAAAGTTCAGGGTGTGTATGTGTTTCTGACCTAGACTTAATTTAGGGACAATTTTCACATTCTATAAATTGAGGATGGGCCTAGTACTGGGACGGAAAATTATGTTACCGTTGGGATTTTGCTAAGAAATGACAGTAGCCCAGAAGTGAAAACAGATAAAGATGGATGCAGGTGTGAGACTGTTAAAAAAAGTTTAATAATAGATAGAAACTGAACAAAACCTACATGTTGTGTCCAATTTATCCTCCAGTTCTTCAAGGGTAAAGTTTGGTCTGACCGGATTAACGCACACTCCTTGATTAAAGAAAAAATTGTTTATTTATATAAACGCCAAAACAAAATTGAATGAAATGCTCTATATATGTTTTGTAGACAATTTTGGACTCCTCATGCCAATGCATTAGCCAGAAAGATTATTAACAAATGCATAACACGGCCCCGCTTACGACAAAGACCTGGGGAACAGAAAATTACTATTGAAGTCAAACGTGGCAGGAATATTGTTAAAAGGTATGGAGTCATATTTACTTGTTTAACATGTCATGGTGTACATCTTGATGTGGCCCATACTCTTGATAAAGATTCCTGTATTAATGCCATCAGAAGGTTCATCTGTCAGAGGGGGCAGGTCAAAGAGATGAGGTCGGACAATGGAACAAACCTTATAAGCGCAAACGGATCTTCAACCCACCATATGGAGCCCACCATGGTGGCATATGGGAACTACAAGTTACTACAACAAGTTAAAAGAATGTTCTGTCACCTCCTTTTGGTTTTTTTTGTTTCCTATAAAATGCCTGGAAAGAATTTTTCGTTAATGACATAATTTAGAATTTATTTACAGATACCTTTCATTCAATTTTGTTTTGGCATTTATACTGTATAAATAAACAAATTTTCCTTTAATCAAGGAGTGTGCGTTAATCCGGTCAGACCAAACATTATTATCGAAGAACTGGAAGATAAATTGGACACAACGAAGTTAAAACAGTATGTGTTCGCCAGCCTCACATTACCTATCGGCCATCTTGTGACCTCTACCCCCCACCACGTCATATACTCCATAACCTTCCTCCAAAATGTCTAGAAAATTAGATTATTAAAAATGATAACCCTTTTTGTAAATCAAACCTTAAACATAAATGTTATTTAATATTATAAATTACGAAATGGCTATAACACTACAAAACCAACAGAAAACACCTCCATGGTGGACAACAGACACAAGACAAACACAAGGGCAAGGCAGGCTTAAATACATTAAACACAAGTGTAGCACATTATGGTAACAGTTAAAACAAAAGAAAATACATGCAAGTCATAAGCTAGTGGGCGACATGAAGAAAGATTGGGTTGTTAAGAACAGTTAAAAGTTGTGGTGTTACATCCTGGATAAGACCAGAGGATAGACGTTCCTCCTGAGTTTCTCTGTTTTGGAGGACACCTTTTTTACACTATTTAAAAAAGTGTAAGGTGAAAACAGCTGAAAAACATCAAATCCCCATTTTGCCTTGAATGTGGAGGTAGCACAAACTATTACTGTGCTCAGCCACAGGCAACACATATGTGTTACCGAACGAGAGGGGACCTTTGTGCCCCTTTTAACTTAATAAGCACTATCCTCTGACTGATTAGCCACTAGCCTCGTGGCATAACACACACAGCGTGATAACGTGTGAAACAGATGTGAGCGGCGCTGTAAGATGAGAGTTTTGATGTCCCTGCTCTCTGTGAGACCCCAGCAGCACATAGATAACCTTCAAGAGAAGCGTTTAGCACTAGCGTGTGTTAGCCTGTTGGTATGACTGCAGGGCTACTGGTGTGTGTGGAAGATAAGAAGCATGAAGTTGCAGCCATTTCTGTTTAGCGCTGATCAAATGAAAAGTCAGAGAATATGAAGACTGAAAAGAAGTGGTTCCATTTGACAAGCTCCTGGCAGTGGCACAGGTTAAGTCAGAAAAGGTTTGTGATTTTTGGTATTTTGTTGATGCCGTTGATGCTAATCTACAAGCCAGGACTGAAAGTAGCTAAGCTACAGCCAAGCAACTGTTATAATAGTTAGCTACACTAAAGTCTACACAGAAAATGTTGCTAACTATATTGAAGCAATTTCACAGCCACAGATTCTTCCACCTTTGTTGAGGGGGACCTCATTTTCCCCACTGTGCTGCATTGATTATGGGTCATGTGGCCACAGCAGCCTATCAGATGCCATTTCTGCAAATTTAACACCAATAAGAACCACCTATGGAAAATACTTGTCTTTGTAGAGAGAGAATATTAATAATAACTTGTTTAAATATTTTGACATGCCACATCACAAATATTATAAAGGTGTAGTTAATGGTAAAGCTAGTGTTTAAAAGTAGCTTCACTACTGATAAACTGCTGAAAAAAGTAGTAAATGCGTAGTGTTGCTACTTTTAGTCTGCTACTGCCCAACACTGTTTTCTTGAAAGTCATCATATGTCTTTACCTGTATCCAAATATGTTAATCAATATGTTGAAAAAATGTGAGAACTAGCTTATGGCGTTAACCAACTGAATAAACTAAAGGAATAATCAGCAACTTCTTGGTTTGTAAAGTGACAAAAAGCACAATTACTGCTTTTGAATTCCAAATCTAACTCACATTATCCAGTGCTTTTATCTGGGTTGTGAACATTAGCCTCATTTACCAATATCTTGTTTTTTTTCTTAAGTTTGTTCTTATGAAATTCATAAGAAAAGTCTGGGTCGCCAAAAGAGAATAACGAAGCATTTCTGTATTAGTTGAATTAATACTCTACAGTGTGTTTATTTAACAAATTATTTATAAAATAATTAAAATGATCAATAATAAAAATGTTGACATGCAAATATCATATTATTTGACAATAGAACTGAAGAAAACCCAATAACATCACAATCTTTCATAATAACTGGGTTGTAAGAAGAAATGTCTTGGTTGGCAAATGAGTCCCATTATTATTATTAGACCTCACAATATAGTCATCTTTGCTGACACTGCTTTATTTTCATCTATAGTTAAATGTTGTACCCTCTCTTACTTGATGCCCCATGTCTCCGTGGTGTGTTTCTCTACCAGGACGGCCCACGCCAGGGGGAAGGCGGAGGCGGCCATTGCTGCAGCACAGAAGGCCCAGGAGGAGTGCAGACTGGCCAGGGTGGCGGCCAAAGAGTTCTCCCCGTCCTTCCAGCACCGGGGAAATGGTCAGCACTGTCCATTCACAAGCTATTATAATGTTTCCTAAATCAGAAGTTCCAAACCTATTTCCCTAAAAAAATACCAAAAAGCAATAACACCTTGCTTCGAGTTTAAAACATCTGAATGTAATTGAATCTGATTCATGGTGGTTATCACTAAAGGTGAAATGATACAATAGGTTACATCGATACAGTTGATTCAGTGATCAACAAGATCATAGCATTGATCCAGTAAAAAACAATGATTAGACATTTTCCATATTGTAATGTTACTTCACACAGAATAGTTTATCTATTTTAATTAAAAAAGAAGGGTTTTTTTACATTTACATTTATATTTACAGCATTTAGCAGACACTTTTATCCAGAGCGACTAACAACAGAGCTTTGTAGTCCACGACTGTTGTTCGATCAGTAAAGCTATGTTTAAAGTCAACAACTGCCATTAAAACCAAGTTACTGCCGACTAAGTTATTTACTTTAACAAAAAACGTGTTAGGGAAGGTAGTGAACATACAGACAAACATACATTAGTAGTGTTTTTTTAATGTCTGAATGAGATCAAGAATAAAACAGTTATTTTGGTTGCTATTTGTGATTAATATGAGTGAGTTGATATGAAGTGATAGTGTTAAGTCTTCGTATTATATTATCTTATATCAATCGCAGGTTCCTGAACTGAATTGAATCAAATCGAAATAATATAGTAGCAGACTTTGTGATATCTGAATCATTCTCAGTTGAATAGATTTAATATCATATCATCATGAAAGTTGTGATTTACACCCCTGTAACGTCCTTTCTGGGTATTGCTGGTTTGATGCTGGCGCTGAGGTCACAATAAGACAAAACTTCATGGACCAGATTAAGATGGTGACTGGCTAAAATTGTCTGACCTTTTCCTTTTGACCTTTTCCATCTCTGTTACGTTCTTCATTCATCAACCATATTCATGTACTTTTCAGCAAATCCAAGTCCAAGTCAAAGTGCGAAAGACAGTCTGCAATGTGGTAAAGAATGAGAGAAAACTGTTGCATCTCATTTAGTTTTGTGCACACTTGAAGTGACCTCAGTAACTTCAAGGAAAAAGTCAATTTAACACAACCGATGTTCTTCACTGTTCTAATTAATCTGGGGTCTACCATATATAGCAACAAGAGGTGTGTGTGTGCGCGCTGTACGTGCTTGGAGCGGGGGGGTTTGGGTCTCCCCCACGGTGCAGTGCGGGGGTGAGTGATAGCAAAGGCAACAAAAACATGAGGGGAGGTCAGGATTGACCTTTCTAATGCGCCCACGCAATGCAGGCTCACACACACATACACGCATAAAGACCGATAGAACTAATCTCACAACTGTAAACAAGTACAACGCACACCAGCCTTCACAGACTATCACATCGCATCAGTGTTTCTTAGTAGAGAGCTTGCATGCTGTGATGGATGAGTTTCTGTTCTCACTGCACAGATCGCGTCTCACTCAGCATCCTCCATCTGCATTATTTGTTTGGGATTAAATGCTGTATGAGTCAGGGGGAAAATGTGTATATTATTATGTTTTAATTGGTATTATATGTAACATTTAGTTTATCTTCAGTAACTTTTCAAGTATGATCATTCATATATTTGTTTATTTTTGGTTTTTCTTTGAAGTTTTTGTCTTTATTTTGTTAGTTTTTATAACTGTTCCCATTTTAGCTTTACTATAACTCTGTAAAGAAGAAATCTTAAAAGAAGTTGATCCAGAAAATTGTGTAACAGGGAACTCTGCTTGTTCCACAGAATAAGGAATAATATAGAGTAGGAACATCATTAAAGGACCTAACAGTCCAAAAGTATGCACTATAGGTTGATTGGTGAATCTACACTGGCCCTGTAAGATGTGACTGAGAGAGCGGTTGTGTGAGTGTGTGTGTGCCCAGCAGTGTGTTGGTGCCTGGCCAGGGTTGTTCCCGACCATGCGCCCATAGTCCCAGGATAGGCTCTGGTCCCCGCGACCCCGATAGGGATTAAGCAGTTCGGATAATAATGAATGAATGAATGCTATTCCTCAGCTACAGCCCATAGTAGCCTGTGTTACCATGCTTAATAAAAGCTGTGACAAAACTAGCTACAACTGTAGACTTGCATGCCGAGGGATGTTACAATATGTGTGATGTCTAATCAATGTTTTCATTTTTGGATCAATGCTATGGGCTTATTGATCACAGAATCAATGTATTGATTGTATCAGTGAATGAAATGTATGAAATTACAAGTTTCATCATGATACAAAATGATATCGATTCACTGGACAACAATTGGATGTTTGCCAATGTCACACAGACTGCTATAATACGATTTCGATTCAATTCAGCTCAGAAGCGAGCGATCTATATAAGACAATATCATATGCTGATATGCAGAAACCTCCATCCATATAAATCAACAATACTTCAGTATACATTGATACATGCCTTGTTTTTATATTAATGTTATTCTTATTGTAGCACATTCTCCCTTTTAGATGTCCTAAAATGTCCCTGTTAGCTTCCAGCCGTCATAAGCAACATCAGCATTTTTTAGCCTGAGCGTCCCTCTAAGACCACCCTCTTAACCCCACGTTCCTCTACAGGTGTGGAGTGCCAGCGGCCGAAACACCAGCAGTCGAGCGAGAACGATGGCGAGGCGATTTCCAGCGGCACACCCGACAGCACCGACCTCTATATGAAGGGCTCCACGCCGCCGGACCTGACCCCCGACATTAGCCCCGCCCACAGCCGTCCCTCCACGCCGCCTCAAAGCCCCAACTCCAAGCCGACACACCGTGCCAAGAACGCCCGCTTCCTGCGGCAGAGCGCTGTGGACGACGAGCGAGGAGGAGGAGCCTCTGAGATCCAGGTGCTGCTGGAGGGGCGGGGGGGCGAGGGCAGGCCGGGTGGAGGTGGGTGTAGCGGTGGTCTTGGGGTGGGAGGAGGCGGGGATTACCTTAAGGCCAACAGTTGGAATGAGGACAAACGCTCATCCCGAGGAGGTAGCAGTCGAGGAGGCAGCCGGGGCAGCAGTCGTTCCACAACCCCATCCGTTCAAGACGAGGCTCGAGGAGGTGGTCTGGCACGCACCAACGGCCACAAGCACTCCTCCTCGTGCAATCACAAACCCCGGGAGCACTCCTCCAATCACAAGAGCTCACGGGAGAGGTGGGCAGACTGTCCTCAGCGGGTCCATGTCCACAGTGACAGCCTGGCGCACTCCCGGCTGCTGGAGCAGGATGAGGAGAAGCTCAGCAACTATGAGATGGAGATGAGACCGCTGCAGCCCATGGACTCCAGCTCCCAGAAGCCCTATGGGCACGGGGAGGACCGCCACGGTCACGCTCACACGGAACCCCGATCGCACACCCTGCAGAGACGGGGCAAAAACCGGGACCGCGATCGAGACCGGGACAGAGAGAGAGATAGGGATAGAGACAGGGAGTCCCGGGACTCGGCTCGGCCCTCTGGGGGCCGGGACGGCCTGGACTCGGTGCAAAAGTTGGACAGTCTACGCGTGGCAGAAAAACTGGAGGCCCGGCCTTTGCGGAGGGACCTCACGCTATCGCCCCCGCAAAAATCCTCACCCATTGCACTAGAACACGACAACAAGGGTCAGATGCAGCTGAAAGCGAACTCGGTGAGTAAGGCCACTCCACAAAATACTAAACAATACACATATCCTCAGCATGCAGACACATTGTCTGTGGCTTAAAAACATAATTATGCTCAAAAAACAAAACAAGCAAAGTGGCATTCAGCATTATATAACTAATGTATTTTGTAAAATTGTTTAGAACTGTTCAATTACAAAAAGGTTTTCACCGGCGTGAAGTGGAACATCAGAGGACCACAGCGAGAATTTTCATGCTCATACCACATAGTTTTAGCATACACACGGTGGGTTGCGCTCGTCCTGCCAGGGTGACTGAAATGCGCACTGAACAGCAAATTTCATTTAAAATGTGCCTTGATGGAACTTTAGATTTTGTGAAAACTTAACTTTTCACAAAAGCACAAGCAGCCCGTGCAGCAGATGTTACTTCATTTTCATGTGGTTGTCTGCCGTTCAATATGGATGTTAATGGCTGGTTTTTCTTACCATTCTCTAACATTAATTCCAGTCTCACACTAATTTGTTCTATCACATAAAAAACAAGTGTTTAAAACTTGCAATTAATTACAATTATTTGCAAAAGAACTTAATTTTTTTTAGTCATTTACTAACACTTGTTTTTTATTAAATGATGTGGCCATTGTTGTGGCCTGTGATACAATTGATTTTTGATATTAAGATACAAATAAGCCTGGCTGAATGAAGTGCCAGGTGTCTCTTTGATAAACTCAAGGGATTGTTTATGCCCAAAGTGTAGATAAAAAGAGCCAGTAGTTAGGGTTTTTACATAGTTTTATTAATTACGTGTGAAAAAATAGTGAATACAATCCTATATGTAATATGATACAACAGCGTATAATATAATATGATAGGATGCAATACAATACACTACAAAGTAACATTATGTGCTATAATACAGTGTAATCCAATATATCAAGGAAATTAAATTACAAAAAAATTAAACTCACCTGGTTCTCTTTTTTCATGTTTAATCTATAGTCTAATCTAGTGTTATATAACATATATAGTCGGATTTAACTTTATTAACCATTAATTTAACCATTAAGGAAGGATGGTTCACTCAAAATAGTCTTTATGGTTTCTATGGTCATTTTTCATATGAAAATATGAATAATCACTACATTAGAATAATCATTACATCAGAATGAAGAATGAAATGTTCCTCCAAAATGACCCAGTCTTAATAAAATAATTAGTTTTCTCCAAATAAATAAACAATAAATAATTCCAGAATAAGAAATTCCAAGATATTCATATATTGCAGAAAATGAGTGTTGCAATGTCACTTTTTCCAATGCCACGCAGCCCTCATACAATTCGAACCAATACTACTGTTTATTATTTTTGTATTGAAATGCAATATGATATTATATCAGTCCACACACTTCACTCACTCTGCACCAGCTCTGCAGTTTACCACTCTGTGAGGGCCAATTCTAAGGAGGGGAAAGTTTCACTCATCTCGTGCCCATCTGATGCCCACCATGGCGTTCACTCGGCACCCAGACCCTCGACCCGGCTGCGCTTTCGGCCCTTGCAACCTTCGCTGCAGCTGCACACTGCACCAACACAAACCTTGGTAACAGCAGATTGGTGAAGCGTCTCCCTCTACCACGTTGGCCGCCATTGGTTGGCCCACGCTCTGTTGCTAGGGAACAGCTTATGCCTGGCTCGGGTGCTGGCCAATGGGAGCAGGTCTTACAGATACGGGAGCGGGATGGAGGGGGTTAGCACGTAGCTGCAGAGAAGCAACGAGCGCAGGGTGCTTGTGTAAAAGACGTTTACAAAAAAACACAAGTATAAGCAAGCGAGGGGAAAACCCACACAAATCAGCACAATAAAGGCATTACACAAAAAAGCATACGCAAGAAAGCTACGTAGTAGGGCTGGGAAATTAACCGGAAAAGAATTGAAACCGACATTTAGAACATATAATCGGCGTGATCTTGCCCATGTTGATTATTTTGGCTATTTTTACAATTCTGTTAATACTGTTTAATAAAGGAAGTTGCCTACAGTGTGTCATGTACTACCGCATGTCTTGTCACGTGACTCTGCCCCATCCAGTCTGAGACTACATCTGCATGTTTCCTTCAATAATTTAAAAATTACAAAGGAAAAATATGCACTATTTTATTATTTAAAAAAATTCCAGCTTTAATTGTTGAGCATATTTACAGTAGAAACCTTGTCAGTGAATTATGAGACTAACAAGCATGGCAACAACCCCAGAAAAATCTTTCATTAATCGTAATCAAGGTAAATTTTACAATGAATTGCGAGGATTTAAGGTCATATCGCCCGGCCCTACTACAAAGCTCATATAGCAAAATAAAGCTCCAAATGTGCAAATTCTGGGTTTTCTTCATATTTCTGAGTTAAACACCACTGGCACTGAATGTGATACTAATTTGTGTTATTAATTATTAAAAAATGGAATCATTTGCCAGGCCCCAAGTGTGTGAGACCCGTTTCCTGTCTTCATCGGCAATGTCAGTGTGAGCTTCACTTGTCATGGGCTGATTTCATGGCTCACATGTTGCCAGTGTGTAAAACGTGCTTGGCCTTATTCTGGGCGGCGGTAAACACGCTCGGCGATGCCACGGTTACGTAAGAACATCAATTAAAAAGCGCCGCGGCCGGAGACACTTCATCTTTTAAACATGCAAAAAGGCTTGGACGAGTCTGGATCGGATCTGTCGAGTGGTACAAGCAGAAATCAAACCACACACACATATGCTCACACATAGGCCTATGCAGGAGTTCATATGACACATCTCTGATGGAGAGCATGAAAAAAATCACACACATGAATACTCATATATAATACATGTGTAACAAATGTTGCTCTCTTTCTCTCGCTCGCTTTTCTTCTCTTTCCCCTCTTGTCTGTCTTTCCCTCCACAAACACACACACACACACGCACACACCTTTAAGTTTCTCACCCTTTCTAATCTCTGATGGAAAGCATGAGAAAAGAACACATGATCAGTCATAAAAATGTGCACTGGTAGCAAATATTGACTCTCTCTTTTCCTCTCTCTCTCTCTTTACAGGGCTCCAGCTCAGTTCTGGTTGTCATGGTGATTATGCTCAACATTGGAGTCGCCATTTTGTTTATTCACTTTTTTATTTAAACTCTTTTACTCCCCTGACGGTCGCTCCTTATTTATCAGCACTGTTATTATGAATCAGTTCTGAGTCTTATCTTCTGCTCCCTGCCTGTTTCTAAACGACAAGCTGAGCTTCGTCTGATCGGGTTACGCAAAACCCGGAATCACAGAACAGAGGACGGAGGCACAACTGAATCCCAAGCAGCCCAACCGGGGCTTGCCATGCTCGGTTCTGCTCCCGCTCTGCTCCTCCAAAGAGCTTGTGTGTGTGTGTGTGTGTGTGTTTCTTTTATTTCTTTTTTTTTTTCTCTCTCAAGTACAGAGCCGAAGGCATCCTTTTAACTTATAGTTTTAACATATTTACTTACTCGTTCATTCTATTCTAATGGATAATCCTGTTTTTTTTATTTCTTATTTGCCTTTTTCTTGACTATTCCAATGACCTTCTTTGGCGGGCCCATGCGAGAGAGTGAGTGTTTGTGTGTTAGGTGGCATGAGGCTGAGGATGATGATGATGATAATGGTGATGAGCATAAGACTTAGCCTATGCCAAGATAAAGGATGGGAAACGGCCCCCTGTCTTTCCCTAACCACCACCATTCCATTCCCACACCAGCACACACACACACACACAGTGGTGTATAGAGTATCTGGAAGTAAAAATAACTATTCATGATAAATAACCTCAAGTAAAGTTCAAAGACAGGCCTTAGAATACTACTTATAAAGTATCTGATATGAACAGTACTCAAGTATTAAAAGTAGATTTCTGGTATTAGTAAAGGTTGGTCATTACAAGAAATACTTGACCCAAAGTCTAAACTGTTTTCAACATTTGATCAATTTTCAAATCTATTTATGGCTAAATGCCATAAATGTAAATGTAAATGTGTTGGATTAAAAAGTACATGAGTGGCATGAGTGGTTAGTGCTGTCACCTCACAGCAAGAAGATCCTGGGTTCGATCCCTGTTGTTGGACGTGGTGCCTTTCTGTGTGGAGTTTGCATGCTCTCCCCATGTTTGCATAGGTTTTCTCTGGTTTCCTCCCACAGTCCAAAAGCATGCACTATAGGTTGATTGGTTCGTGTAAATTGGCCCCATAATGTGTGACTGTGAGGGTTGTTCCCTACCCTGCGCCCGTAGTCCCGGGATAGGCTCCGGTCCCAGCGACTCTGATCAGGATTAAGCAGTTCAGATAATGAATGAATGGACAAAATGATGTTCATTTCAGAAGTCAAGGGTGAAGAATGGCAGTTAGGATAAATAATAAAAATCTCAGTCAGGATGAAAAGTACTCAAAATAATACTTGAGTACAGTAATGAAGTACTCAAAAACTATACACCACTGCATACAAACACATACATCATTCCCTCTGTAAAAATGAACTCCGTCACGTCATTCCACCTCCCACCTTAAAGCCCCCATCGTGAAGCGCTGAATGGCACAGCATCTGACCTGGCCTGCTTCTTTATCTGACAGTGACTCCTGCTTTGGTGGTATAAAAGCTGTCTTAGGAAGAGGCCTGCACCAGCACCCAAACTGGTTCAGTTTATTAACAGAGAGCTGAATATGCACCGCCATAAGTCTTAAGGCTGATTTATACTTGACAGTGTTGCCAAATGTTCATGTAGCTTACTACAAACCTGGAAGATAAAAACATTTTAAAATGTCTTAACAAATATAGAATAAATGTGATCATCAGAGCATCTTCCAAACTTTCTGCCGTACTAAAAATGTGCGTCCACTGTCACTCAGCATCAAGTTTGAATCAGTTTTAACAGTTTAGGGAAGGGTGCTGCCTTGTTTAAAGCTCCGAAACTGGAAGAACAGGCCAGTGAACAGCGTTTCCTATCTGGGCCTTTACTTTGTTGTTCTCAATGGGTCTCATTCACCAGTAGCTCCTTAAATATATTCTTAACTTTGTGGGGTGGCGCGGTGGTGTAGTGGTTTGCCCAACCGCCTCACAGCAAGAGCGGGTCGGCCATAGGGCCTTTCTGTGTAGAGTTTGTGTGGGTTTTCTCCGGATGCTCCGGTTTCCTCCCACAGTCTAAAAGCATCAATATAGGTTAATTGGCAACTCTAAATTGGCCCCGTAAGGTGTGAATATGAGTGTGATTGTGTGAAAGTGTGTGTCCTGCAGTGTGTTGGCGCCTGCCCAGGGTTGGTCCCCGCCTTGAGCCTGTAGTTCCCGGGATAGGCTCCGGTCCCCCCGCGACCCCAGTTGGGATAATGAATGAATGAATGAATGAAAATTTGTTTAGAAAAGTCTATGTCAGACTCAAGTTGTGTTCTTAAACTGCTGACAGGAATTGCCAAACGTGATTATAAAGACGGCAGTCATTTTGAACAATAAATCTGAATATAATATTGTACTGTACAACTTCCGATAACTCAATAACATAGGTTTGTACAAACACATGTAAAATAGTCTGTATAAGACTGACATGGATTATGTTCTTACCTAAGAGCAAATCTCAAATAAGAAAACGGTGATGTATCTTCATGAAAACTGAAAAGGTTTTAGGAAATTTTCTTCTTCGCCGTTGGTGAATGAGTCCCAATGATCCTAATGTCTCTCCCTTCCACCTCTCCACCTCTCTTCCCTCCATCAAGTCTTTTGAACCCAGTGTTAGGAATAGGGTTGCCTGTGAGGAATTTTGAGGTCTGTTTTTCCAAAAGCCATATGTGAATTCTGTAACCTCAGACACCAACAGAGCTGTTCCCTCAAAAACATTTGAGGAAGGCATTGTTTAAAACATGAGCATCGACTTTCTGGAATCCACATGCCTTTTGGAAAACAGCCGAGCTTAGCGAAATCTCCCTCATCGCCCAGAATTGTTCTGGCTTCGACTTAAAACTCCACGAGGCCCGATTTGGTGGAGATTCGCACGACTAAAATGATTCACCCTGCCAACACAAATCCACCACCACAAAGAAGAGCATTACGATAGAGAGTCTGGAACGGAAGATTACAAGCAAAGTCCAACCCAAACAATCCCAGCTGAGAGGGTTTCATCATTAATCTTTGCACGACCAGTGATACTGTACCATCCAACAATTCAGTGAAATTCCTTTAATTAATTTCCATACACAAGTGACGCTATGCAGGATCTCTTCGCGGTGATGTTCAAATGACATTTTTATAACGTTTCGGGTGACAGGCTTCATTGTTTGAACATTGTTTTGAATGTTGCATGAGGGCTAACACACGTTCTGTAAGGCCGTCTTCATTTTAAATCTCACGGGAAGGGGGAAGGTTTCCGTCCCCTTTCGGTCTTTACTACGGACAAACATTGCTGTCACCTCACCACATGCACCCCGAGAAAGCCGGCGTTCTCGTGCAGAAGTTTAGAGACTGTTAACATTTTTTCCAACTGCTGCTTTCAAAAGAAATATTTATCGATAAATGGTGACAAAAAATGGGAAAAAAAGTTTTTTAGCTATTTGCAAGATGTCTAAAAAAAAACGCCAACTGCCTTGTTTTTTAAAATTAACAAATTTGCATGCTCGTGTATGTTTTAGTTTTGTATAGATAACTTCTAAGAAAAATAAGGATACTACTCTAGTTTTGGAAGCAGTATAGGGTTACGATTTTTATTTTTATGGTTTCCTTGGCAATCCCTGAACAAAGAAACAATTATGGCTGTATTTTATGGGTAAATTTTCTCAATGCTCTGCATAAGATTTCTCTCGTAGGAGGCGCTGGAGAGGCACGGAACGTCCTCCCTCCATCTCTAACACAGTAAGAAGGATCTTAATGAGGCGAAGTATACTTACAAACGAAGGAATTAACAATCGAACAGAGGAGTTTTATTTTTTATTTAATTTTTTTCTAGCCAGCTTATTGAACTCTAAGACTGAGATGTTTTTCTAGCATGTGTGTATGAGGCCTGTAACTCCCGCCTGAGTCTCTGCTCCTGTCGACGATCGTTCACTGTCTGCGCTCGCTCTCCCTCTCCTCTCTTCCCTCCATCATTCCTCTCCGTTTCTCTATCCAGATAGAAAATAATTAACAGTGAGGGGGGCAAAAAACAGCAGCTCTGATGTGTTCGTGGAAACGAGTGAGAGGCGGAGGTCAAACGTGAGGTGATCGGTTTTTGTCCGTCGCGTTTGCCCTCCCCTGTCTTTAGATTCCAGGTTTGTTCCGAAAATAACCCTGTGTGGCGAAGACGGGAGGAGGGGGAACAGAGTTAGCGGTGGCTGAAATCTGCCCGCTCCAGTGGTTACTCTCCCATTCCGCCTGGACGTACCCATCACTCTATGAGGTCATCGCATGCCCGAGCATGCCCGGTTCTGTTTCTCTCTCTCTCTCTCTCTCTTTCTCTGATTTCGTTCTTTCCTTTTTTTCCTGGGGGTTTGTTTTTTGAGTTATGTGGAGAACATAATGAAAGTGTTTGAAAGTAAGCTCTTGTTCTGTGGTTATTTCATACACTTATGTTGTGGTTTTGTCGTGCCCTAGTTTATATACAGACTTAGGTCCCACCCGCACAGGCGTTTGAATCTTGGATAAATGAACGCGGTCTGAATGCCTTTCGTGTTTTTGTTGCGTTCTGTAGCTGCGCTTGATTGACCTCAGTGAGGCCTTACATTGGCGTTCGTTTGATGCTGTTTACGCCAACCTGCAGCCCAATTCGGTGTGTTTAAATGAGTGGGCATTTTCCGTATTGAAATACTTTTGGAATCATGGGACATATTCAGTCCTCCAGAGAGTCAACCCAACACAATAGGGTTGAATATGTAAACACAATAGCAATGTTTTCTTTGCATTCGTCGGAATTTCGGCAGAAATTGATGCCAAGAAAAGTGTTTATTTGACGCCATCCTAACACACAGCCGAATGAACGCAAGTCATGATGCTCTGATTAGCCAATAAGCTAATCAAAATGCAGGTGTGGGTGCTCTGATTAGCCAATAAGCTTAAAAACAGTAGGCGTTCTGTCAGTGTTCACCTGACAGATTCAGATGCCGTGTGATCGGGGCCTTATACTTGTAAGACCTGTTGACTAGAGGTGTAATGGTTCTGAATTCCAACTGAAAATCTGAGATGAATGTCACAATCTCCAATCTTGGGAACACAGAACTGTGATACGGGCCGAAGTCTGTCCCTGCTTCAGCTGTGTCCATGCACCAACTCAACCGTGGGTGTAAATCACAAGTTTCACCTCAAAATGATTTGATATAGATTCAACAGACAACAATTGAATGTCTACCCATATCAGATACGATACAATTACAAATCGTTTCCTTTCAGGAGCCAGTATCGTAAGCTCATATGAAATATCATACGTTGACGTAACACAATCGCATCCATTCAAATCACGCCACAAAAAGCAGCTAAAATATCAAGTCACTTTATTGCTGAGCTCAATTAGCCATCTTCTCTTTAAATAAAAACAGACCTCTTGTTCAACATGTCTAATTAATGTCATGATCAATGCTATGGGCTCGCAAATAGTTGAATCAATGCATTGATCATTTCCGGCGTCACAGAAGCTATGAGTGTTGAGGAAGACAAACCAGCAAAACCAACTTAGAAGTTACAAACCAGCAATAAACCACTAAATGACTTCCATGGACAAGATCAAAGAAAACCAGCAGCAGGCAAATGTCACAGGACATGAAACAGATGTGTACATTTGGTAGGTGTAGCAGTTTGAGTTTAAGACGTCACTCGGAGTGCTTCCTTCATCTCTCCATGCCCATCTGCCCACCTTGGCACCACTGGTTATCTATTCCGGATTGTTTTGTGCATTTATGTGTAAATGTTGATATAGAGATAGAGAATTATAGACCAATGCTGATGTCCAATGTTTTTCATGACTATATCTTTGATGCTGATAAATGAGGAAGGCAAAATCAAGCACAAGCACAGGCAGAGCTGAACATGTAAAGACAAAATATTTCACTTGCCAAAGTTCCGCTGTGCGCTCTGAGTTTTAGTACAAAAATAACGCCATAACTCTGACATTTCTAACACAGCAGCAAGTCAAGCGAACGTGAAGGCAGACTTGAGCAAGAAAAGAGATTTTGCTCATGAACGTTTCACTGCATGCTTCGAATTTTGGCACAAAATAACACCATGCATTTTAAGACAGAAAGCCCTGGCCGTATAAAGTGCTACCTTTTCAGCGTATAATAAATGCGTCATCAAATACTGTCTGGAAATATAAGCTTCGGTCTGATGCCAAAGAATTTTAAATAATGCTATTATTTGCTGATTCCAATATGATTCTGATATTATTGTGCATCCCTAAAAGTTTGACGGAAGGGCATCCAAATGTCAAAGATCAAAATTTAAAATTGTAAAACTATAGCTGTAGGTTTGAAGAAGATTTCTGAGTTGCCTTCCAAGACCAGCATCAGTACCACCGACCTCACGGAGATAATCTTAAACAGCTCAAACACACACCATACACAGGGGTTGCATATGTAAATATCTCCGAGAGGGCGGGCCGTTGCCACAGCAACCCTTCGACGTGAGTCTTTTCTCTTTGGCACCGTAGGCGTGGCCAGACAGCCAGGGGCGGGGCCAGTCTCCTGGGACGAGTGGTTGTAATTGAGTGAGGGAGGAAAGACAAAGAGCAGAGCTGATTATATGGGACTTCAAAGATCCAAAGTATCATTGTTTCCTGCGCTGTCTGACTAACTATCGGGATGATTTATACCACCAACCCCAGACCTTCTCTCACACTTCTTATCCTTCCAGTGATTTGCCCTGTTCACTTGCCTGAGCACAAAGCTGAAGATCTCAGTCTCTCCCGACTACCTTTACATGGTATGTTCCAGCACATGCACATGCACACACACACTATAAATGCTCAATGTGTGTATGACACTGTGTGCAAAGAAGGAGGAGTCACTAGGGGCTTTTGATAGCGATCTGCCTGTTGAGAAACAATGGCACAAACACACAGAACATGTTTCAATTATGAATGTCTGACTCAATCCAGGCTGCCATAAACACCTCGGTAGCTCTAGTAGTTCACAGAAATATACAATACACAATGTCACAACTATCATGTAAATAACTTTTATGACCATTATGTTGTAGCTCAGCTTGGATCATGACACAGCACTGGGCCAGCACACACAGATAAACCAGACAGCATTGTGTTTTGGAAATAAGATAATACTTTTGTCTAGTTTCTACTGGACTTGATGCTGGTTGCTCAATAGTGTTTCATTATAATCACCACAAACTGACCCCCATGTTTGAGTAAATTTGGTGCCTCTACACATCTCTTGCTGCTGCTTTAAACTGGGTATGGAGTTTAAAGGTTAATGTACTGCCACCCTAAACTCATGCTATCACATGTGTTGCCCGCTGTTTGTGCTTCCTTCTGTTATTTTACAATCACAAAGATATGTACTCTTTCATAAATCTCACCTTTAACAGTATTTATAGTACAAATCTTGTCAGTGAAAATGAAGGCAAAAAAACACTAAAACTAAATAAATGTTCGTTAATCATAATCGAGGTAAAATGTTCAATTAATCGTGATATTGATTAGAGGTCATACCGCCCAGCCCTAAACCCTCATCCAAATGAATCTTTAACAGAAACTGCCACATGTTCCAAACGTACACGTCTTTCTCATATCCTGTTACATTTACCTGCTGTTGGTTTTTAATAGTGGAGGGATAAAATAGCTGAAAAAGCATCAAATCACCATTTTACCTTAAACATGAAACACATATTATTGTGTTCAGTCTCAGGCAAGATGTGTGTAGTTCTGAACATCTCACCATTTGCAGCATTTAGCAGATACTTATCCATAGCAACGTACATCAGTGCTTTGTGGTCCACATCTGTTCTTTAAACCTGTAAAACTAGACTTTAATTAACAGCTGCTGTTCAACTGTGTTACTGCCAGCTGAGTTCCACAACTTTACACATCCTGTCAGAGTAACAAAGTCAGAAGTTAATGTACAGTGAACATGAATAAAGCTAATAGGTAAGTGAACAGAGTCCCTAAAGGGCCAGAAAAGAAAAGAAAAAATGCGAGGATCACATACTCAAGTGAAAGTAGCGGATGTGCCTGTGAACGTAATGTGTGCTCACAAGAAAGTATGGAGATGTTATTGCATGCACACAAGACGTTTTCAAACTTTTCATTTACTCATTTCAATAAAATATTTTATTAAAAGGAGCACTTGCCATGGAGGCTCTAAATAACGTGCTCATGAGAAAGTAAATTGCGCAAGCACCAGGAATGTCTTCCGTTACTTCCGTTATTCACAAATCTCATTCACACATGACGACATCTTGTGTGTATGCCATATTTATTACAGGTTTTGTCCTGCACATGCAATAAGATCTTGTGTGATATTTTCTCATGAGCACATCTTACTTTCTCATGTCCACAAAATACTTTCTTGTGAGCATGTGAAACTCTAATAAAGTGTCGTAATTTATCATGAAATTTTACTAAAATATTTTAGTAAAATAAATAAACATTTCAGGAGTAGTAGCTACTTTCATGGATGCTCCTGGAAAAGGCTGATTTCCAGGCCGTTTGAAGAAAGAAAGAAACTTAGCCGTTCCAAAAGTGAAAGGAAGTTCATTCCATCACCGAGGAGCCAGAACTTGCCAACAACTTCTGAAGGCTTTTGTGGATTTTGTGCGCCTTTAATGGCTGTAAACAAGAATGCTACAGCAACGTTTGTCCCCACATTACTTGTAAACATCCTGTTTGCAAAAGGCTAGTCTTCCAGTGAAATGAAGTAAAAATCACAATTGATTGATTTCATGTCTATTTAACAAGGCTAATTTCATGCTATGACCAATGACGATATGAAAATGAGTTTTTGGCGTTCCGTTTGACCCCTCAGGAAGGTGATGGCATCCCGTCGGCCCATAACCCTCTCCTCCACGACATTGCACCTCTTTCTACGCCTGTCTGTTGGCCGTCTGTAAAGATGCTAAGCCAATTTCAGCTGAGATTACTGTAACAAAACCACTGTGTGGAGTTTAGCCTTGTCCCACAAGCAGAAGAGGATTATGGGTCATTTCTCTAAATCTATTGGTGAGAGGGGGAGTTGATGAGAAGAGAGAGAGAGGGAGAGAGAGCCAAAATATATAAAAGTCAGGCTCTTACCCAAAATCACCCTGCCTGTGTGTGTGTGTGTGTGTGGTGACTCAGTCACAGCTGGCAGTTTGGCTGCAAGGGAGCACAGCACAATGCTAAGCCTCAGCTATGTAACTTCATTACACTGGAAAATCAGCCATTACACAACCACGCACATTAGGATGTGTACAAGTCATGTGGGGACAGAAGACTAGGAAGACAGTGATAGCTTTCTTGTTAGCATCTATTAAAGGGAAATGAACCCTCGCAGGTGCTGTTGAGCTGTTCAGTAACACGTCTTGCCAGTGACTGAACACAATAGTTTGTGTTACTTACACTATAAGACGAAACAATGTGACTTTTTCCAGCTACTTTCTCCTTCAGTTATTGAAAATCAATCAAATGTCCCAGGAAATAAGATATGAGATGTGCACATTTGGCACTAAGGGGTGTAAATCACAAGTTTCATTAAAATACTATATTATATTGATTCAATAGACAACATATTCGATGTCTGCCAGTATTACAAAGTCTGTTACATGTGGTTTTGATTCAGTTCAGGGACCAGCGATTAATATGAGACAGTATCATATGCTGATTTAACACAATCACTTCCATTCATATCAAATCACAAAAAAACAACTAAAATATCCCTTGATATTTTTATTTCCGAGCACAATCAGACTTTTAGATGAAAAACAATCTTTACTTTCAATTAAAAGACCTCCAGTTCAATATGAAGTGATATTGCAATATATATGATGTCTGATCTGTGTTTTCATTTTGGATCGATGCTGTGATCTTGTTGATCAGTCAATCAATGTATAGGTATGAAGGTTCAATGCTGAAGTACTTCCTTCTACTCCCAGGTTAAGCAGCTAACAGAGACAAATTCTTCCCTAAAGCGTGGTGTTTCATGCTCCTTTAATAATTTGAGCTTTGCATAAACTTAAGATATGAATTTACTACCTCAATACTGGCTGTCTATAGAGTGCACAAATGTGACCAACAAAATGTGCCAGATTTTGTTTTGGTGGGTTTTTTTGGCTCACATTCTCTCATTCCACACACACACACTGACGTGTGGCTGATGCCGGTGGTTCGTGTTCAGCTCGACGTCAGAGCTGAAAAATCTGGAGTTTTTAAGTTATTTATAAACTTGCCGTTTTAAAGAAAAGCAAAAAAAAGACAGAGAGAGTGAGTGAGGAAAGTCGGGAGGAGCGGAGGAGACAGTCGGCTGCATCAGTGTAACCCCATCCATCTCCCAGCTCGCCATTTATTATTCATCAGCTCCCCTTCTCCCCTCATCCTCCTCCTCGGCCAAAAAAAAAGAAAAACGGGTCACTGTGGGAAGCAAGTCTTTCCTTGGGAGAGTGAGATTGCTTTCTGCCGTAATCTCAGCAGCCCTCCTCCCTTCTCGGTCTTATCAGTATGAATCTCACACTCCCGTCTCACTTCTAACAAACACTCCACATCGCACAGCAGAAGAAGGAAAAGATTGTGAACATGTTGCAGTCACACAGACGTGACCACTACAGGACAGCAGGGGGAGACAAACCACTTCACATCACTGCTTCACTCTGTCTGATAATACGCAGTAAAATAGTACTGGACTAGGATCATACAAATGAAATGTCAACTTAGCAATGCTGAAGAAGTCTTTTTATAAAGCAAATATAAAACATTTATACCACGTTTTCTAAGGCTCTTTATATAGATATTATCATATTTGCAAAAATGTTCTTGTAAAGCTAATGATAAAGCTAAAAGGCATCTTACAAACTTGCGGTGGACTTCAAGCAAATTTTGTGGAAAACTTGGCAAAATTTTCACCAACAGTTCAATAAAGGTTTGCCATTATTGTCTAACTGTTTTGGCAAATGCATGTGCCGTAACGGGCAATTTTTCATTGTTGCCAGGACAGTGCTGCAGGATTGCCACTAGTGACTGACAATGGCAAACTTGTGGCAACGTATGCTGGCAAGCTACACTGTTTGCCACAAATTAACCACAAGTCTGTCGCAAAAACTTTGTTTTTGTTAGGGGCAAGACAATGAAGTTGTTAGGGGCAATTTATGAAGTTACATTATTGTATAAACATTTTACAGGCCTATAGTTATGTTATTTTGAAATGACTGTTAACTTCATTCTTTGTCAGCTGCCAAAGTAGCTGAAACAAGCTCCTAAAGCTTCCAAACTTTACACTTTAGTTTGAGACTTTGTTTGAGAGAGTAGTTTGTTTCTTTAGTATGATTATATTAAAATATATTGAAACTATAACTAAAGATTAAATTTGGATCTAGTGATAACCGTTCAAAATACTTTATTTCACTTCTGACTAGAAAACATATGAACTGGCTAACAAGCTAAACAGGTGTAGTGTCTGAACTATGTATTTCAACATGTTTCTTTGAGATCGCTAGTTTAGCTAACAAGATGGAGAGAAATTGCATCTTAGCATCAGTGGCAGTGTCTGAAATAGATTCTCACATGTCTTCAAGAAGAGATTGGGTGCATGAAATCTTCTCCAGCTACTCCAAATACTCCGTCATTTATAGTGAGTTTTCAACTTTGTGTGCCCCGCCCCTTCATCGATTTTGATTGGCTAGCAAGAGACAAGTGACACTGACGAGCGCAGTGCTGTTCTAAAAAGATGAACAGATTTCAACTTGAAGCAATCTGAGCACTGTGAAAGCATCTGTCTTTTCTCTTCTGAAGGCGCTGAGCGCTCTGAACGCTGAAGCTCATAGGATTTGTATTAAAAATAGGCGCTGCCAGCGGAAAAAACGTGTTTGGTGACCCTTAATCCTAGAGACTTCTGTCCCATACCGGTGCCTCCACAGCACTTACTTCTAAAAAGTATCATTTTCTCTGCATTTGCACAGTTTAGGGATTTACAGACGGCGTCTTACGCTTGCATCACTAAACCAGACTGAAGTGACTGATACGATGGTGAGGATAAACCTCAGTATACTGAACAGCAAATTTAGTTTTAGATTCTAAAAAGCAAAATAAGGGATATATTTTTATTGAACACACACTCAAGATCGCATAGACATTTGAGGTGATACATACAAATATAAAGAAATGCATAAACAGAAATGGAAGCTTTTCTCCCATTTGTGCGTCTGCCTTTATCCATCTTTCACCGTTTGTCCGTTTGTCCATCAGTCTCTCCATTAGAGAAATGCCCATCTGCTGTCTTTTTGCTAGCCTGCCCATCTGTTTGTTTGTTTGTCCATCGTTCTGTCTGCCGTTCTCTGTCTATATGTCTGAGGATGGACAGACTGTACATTTGTCTCTTTCTATTTGCACATCCAGAATATTTTTTCCATAGCCTTCATAACCATGTACTACAATGATACATTTCCATGCAGAGTACAGTGTACAAAAATGTATGGCACAGTTTACAGTATATTTTGTAAGGGCCTACACACACACCTACTCCTGCTCCTCGAAGTAAACCTTGGCCATGGCCAGTGCCACCTTCTGCACCTTCTTGTCTTTTGCATCAGTGCCCATGTTGGCCCGAGCCAGACCCAGCCAGTAGGCTTCAGTCCGTTTCTGATAATCAGCCAGACTTTCTCCAGGCTTCACTGCGGGATGCTCGACCTCTGCAGGAAAACACAAACACATCAGTTCCTGCAGCCGCGTCTTCTAAATGATCTCTTGTCTCTCGTTTTGTTGAACTGTAAACCTGCCAAAATGCGTTTAGCATATGATTAAAAAGATGAAAATATTTCCAAATGAAATCTACAATTTTCTGATACAAACGAATGGCAATTTATACCCATCTTTTTATCTGTGCTACTGCTTAATGTTAACACAGCATTCCACTTGTCAATGCAATATTCAGATTAATCACTCCTTTTCTGCTAGGTTAAAGTCAAACCAACATTCAATTCATTATTAACAAAAGAATATTTTGCTGTTCCTTAAAATTTAGGTAAAACAAGGTATCAGGTCTCATGTCCACTCTTCCTACCATTCAGTTTGAGCACCTTGTCTCATAAAGCTCCAAAACTGATACAGCGTAGCATATATTCATTCTGCCTATATGCAAGTTTAGTTGTGTTCAGGAAAAAGCTGACACACAGAAAACTCAGAGAAAACGACCCAATTTAACAACACAGAGACACCAAAAGATGGGTCAGGACAAGTTTAACCAGGCACACAGCCTGTTTTTTTTTTCTTCTATGAAGATTGTCGCAGTGGCCAAATAGTCCAACTAGGCCTCTGCTTTCAGTTGAGATTGTGTAAAACGTGTCTGAACTACAGGCTTAGTAGCGCCCTCTGCTGGCAAATGACTTCAAACACCTTTACACTGCACATATGATGAAAGGTTCATAAAAAACACTGAAAACTTCATTTTAAGCAAATGAAGTGAATTATTAGATCTTTCCGCACTCATTAGAATTATTCTAATATAGCAGTATTAGATACAGCACTGTGAAAAAGTCTTAATGCATTCATTCTTAAATCCTTCCTTCCCAAAGCAATCAGAATCTCCCTCCGTCACTCTCCCTTACTATAGCGTGCACAATAAATTTAACTACACTTTACAATAACTTTATATATATATAAAGTTTTAGGCAGGTGTGAAAAAATGCTGTAAATAAAGAATGCTTTCAGAAATGTAAATAATGATTGTTTATTTTTATCAATTTACAAAATGCAAAGTGAGCGAACAAAAGAAAAAATCTAAATCAAATCAATATTTGGTGTTACTACCTTTTGCCTTCAAACCAGCATCACTTCTTATAGGTACACTTGCACAAACTCAGGGATTTTGTAGGATTATAGTCATTATATTATTTTGTAGTCATTATAGTATTTTGTAGGATTATAGGATTATAGATCTGTGGTTAGTTTCCAAGATGTTTGGGAACAACCTACCAGCCGAAGTTCCTTCCTAAAAACTGTGTGCAAGTGTACTTCCAGAAGAATTTATGCTGTTTGAAGGCAAAGGGTGGTCATAAAATATTGATTTGATTTAGATTTCTCTTTTCTTCATTCACTGCATGTTGTTGATTGATGAAAATAAATGATTAACACTTCCATTTTTGAAAGCATTCTTTTGTTTACAGTATTTTTATATATATATATATACACATATACATACATACACACATATATATATATATATATATATATATATATATATATATATATATATATATATATATATATATATATATATATATATATATATACATACATATATACATATACATATGTATATACACATACATATGTATATACACACATACATATGTATATACACATATAAAGAAGATTAAATGTATTGCACTCTAAAAAAAGTATATTGCACGTAGAGACATACAGATATATTGCACAATGTATTGAATATATATATATATATATATATATATATATATATATATATATATATATATATATATATATATATATATATATATATGTTTATATATACATATTTTTTTACTCATAGCAGGTACTTTTATGCCAACATATATATTTATTGTACTAAGTTTTATCTCAGTATTTAAGCTTTAACTATATTTTTGGGTACTATCCTTTATTGTTCTATCCTTGTGTCTTGTGAATTGTGCAGTCATGATGTGAGCAATTTCCTTCGGGATGAATAAAGTTTTCTGATTCTGATATTCTGCTGTTAAAGAGCCAACAGGCTTTGTATTTTTGATTAAAGAAATAGTTCTTCCAGGTTTTCTGGCTCTCATTATCTGAGACCAGTTTCAGAGGAATGTTTTTGTTTGTTAAGCCACACAGTGACCACACAGTGTATGAATCATTCATAACAAAGCTATGTAACCCAAGGCTAAAACTAGTGATTTGTTCACATTTCTTTTATTTATTCTACTTAGTATGCCAAAGATAAGGCACAAAATAGTAAAAAACAGTAAAATGCATTTTTACCTTCCTCATCATCACTATCCTCTTCAGAAGATTCTTCATCCTCCTCTTCATCTTCTTTACCTTTGGTCTCCTCATCACCACCTTCTTCATCTTCTGACTCTGATTCTTCCAACCACTCCTGAGTTTCTGTAATAACAGCAGCACCACATTGTCACTGAATTTCACTTCAATTTATTTATATGAATAAGACACTATGAACTGCTATATCAGCACTTACAGCTGACTTTATTATGGAGCTATTTTTGGTTTCCAGTTGTGTTCTCCAGTCCTTCATCATAGGTCTTGTGGTATTCTGTCCACAAACTACCATTACATAAGTGACCAGAGCTGATCTATGGAGTTCCAGTGCTAAGTAGTAGTAGAATTTTTTTAAAAATCATATCAGATTTTATTCTGTAGAGTAAATAGGATTTTAAGATGTCATATCTTTAGGGTCACTGGGCCTCATTAACCACCTGTGTTTTCTTATTTGAGATTTGTTCTTAGGTAAGAACAGTCTTTTCTTTTAGAATGCGGTGCCCCGCCATCTTTATAATTATGTTTAAGCATTTTCTGTCAACTTCAAAATTTGTGTGTGTGTGTTTGTGCACACTTAAACTTGGCAGTTTAAGAACACATCATGACTTTTAGACACCTACACTTTTCTTAGTACTTTCTTAAGAGCAAGTGCAAGAAAAAAAAAAAAAAACTTACACTGGTGAATAATGTCTAATTTCTGGTGAGTAAAACCTTTTGACTAAGCGTTACACTGTTTTTTAGAGAATTTGGCAAACTGGATTCAGTTATGATTGGCTGTAAAATTGTCTATCTAATTTGACATCACTGTTCCTTAGTGGGTCTTGGGTTCAAACCCCGGGGACGGCCGTGGGGCCTTTCTGTGTGGAGCTTGCATGCTCTCCCCATGTTTGCGTGGGTTTCCTCCGGGTTCTCCAGTTTCCTCCCACAGTCCAGAGGTATGCGATATAGGTCAATTGGCAACTCTAAATTGGCCCCGTAAGGTGTGAATGTGTGTGTGACTGTGTGAGTGTGTGTGCCCTGCGGTGTGTTGGCGCCTGCCCACGGTTGTTCCCCGCCTTGCGCCCACAAGTTCCCGGGATAGGCTCCAGTCCCCCCGCGACCCCAGTAGGGATTAAGCGGTTCGGAAAATGAATGAATAAATGAATGTCCTTAGTGTTGCTCAAGGCCACAAAGCACTCAGAAAAAGTCCCAAAAATGATTCCAAAAGTGAGATCACACACTCTCCACTTACTGGGGTCCATCTCCACCAGCACCTTCCACTGTTCCATCTTGTGCAGGTCGAGGCTGTAGAGGTCGCTGAGCGTGAACTGCCGATCCCCGACCTCGAACATGCCTCCGTACAAATACAGCTGCCCGTGTTTGACAGCGGCCATGGCACTCGACCTGGGGCATGGCTCTACCCGTGGTGCTGCAGCTGCCCCTTCATCCTCCTCCTCTTCCTCCTCCTCCTCCTCTTCACTCCCCTCCTCCGCCGGCTGCGCAACTGGAACCGACTGCTTTATGGTCATCACCGTTCCATCCTCTGTCACGATCTCCTTGATGATCTCTGTTGGTCCCTGGTCCTGCTTGGTGTAGTCCTGCTGCTCCTCATCCTCTCCTTGAACCAGCGCTTCTCCTCCCTTCTTCCCTCGCCTGGATTTCTTTTTCTCTGATTTGCCTGACTTTTTTTAAAAGAAAATAAAAATCATTTTGTATGAAACGCATTTTCAAATACACTACTGTGCATAATATAGTTTATGCTCATTTATGTAAACTTTAATCTTAGAAGCTAGATAGATAGACGATAGAAACCGAGATCTCCATCAAGCTACTTTTAGAAAATCAAGAGACTGTATGGTTAATACTGTTTATTTCAGCAAATAAATTTAACCATACCTAACTTTTTTTTAAGTAAATGATCAGGCAGTAAAATGCTGTCTCATGGAACGACAATCCTCTATCAGGCTCCAAAATACAGATCTGTGCTTCACGCGGAATGTCACGTCATACCTTCAGCTGGCCGGGGAACCAGCGGTTCTTGTTGATGTCGTACAGGTAAAGGTCGTTAAAGAAGTCTCCCTCCAAGGTCTCCTCATCTTCTTCGTCACAGACTCCTCCGAAGAGCAGGGCTCGACCCGAAGGCCCCACAGCCAGAGAGAAACCCGAACGGGGAGGCGGCTTCACACCCGAGGGGTTCACACGGGACCAGTTCCACTTCTCTGTCAAGGTTTTTATGTTCATGTCATGTCACTTCTCTGTCTATATTTCCATGTTCATGTCATGTCAATTTCATGTTATTAGTATAACTATTAGTATGACTGTATAATCAGTGCTTTCCAAGAGTGTGTTTTTACACTGGCCAAGAACTGGTTTTGTTCGGCTTTGCAACTTAGTTCCAGCCATTCATGATAAAAATTAACCTAAAGTGCAAACTTTGAAGATAAACTAATAGAAACATTTCTGCCTACAAGCAAAAACATGAAGGTTTTGTTCTGGTATGCCATTTGGGACTTTAAATTAGCTTTTGCCCATTGGTCCATCTTTTCAGTCATCATGCTGATGACTGCTAATCCCAAAAGTAATCCAATAATGAATCTAAGATCAAAGGTCCCATATTATACATATTTTCAGCAAGTTAAAATAGGTCTATGAGCTCCACTAAACATGTCTCTGAGGTAGTTTGCTGAAAATACCACTCAGATTAGGCATTTCCGCCTGTTTTTTTACCCCTCATTATTTCGCCTGCTTTTTCAGACCCCTTTCAGAACAGGCTGTTTCTCATTAGTATTCCTACATGCGAATGAGCAGTTGCTGCCCACGTCTCACTCCGGAACTGGGACGTAGGCAGCACGGCGAGTGTTTACCTTACATGAAAATAATCAACATGGCTGCTTTTAACATACCATCCATAGGGCCACACATGTTCAGCACAACTCCGCAGGTGCCTGGTTCTACACCAGACAAGTTCACAAACCAGAACAGAACCAGTTCTATGTCTATTTTAAAGACAGTGAGAGAGAAAGACGGTGGTAGTAGTACAAGGTCTATGTAATGGATGTATGTTACCTTGCTCGTCTTTGCCATCTCGCTTCAACAGGAACATATCTGAATGGATTGTCCCTTTATCCACATCCTTCTTAGCTCTCTGTGGATTGAGGTGATGAACAAACAAACAGATCAAAGGGTCAAATCATCCTCCTGGGTCTCGTCAAGGACAGAGTTCTGTAAATGACACCATGCCTCATTACCAGTTTGCGGCAAGAGCAGCAGCACTGGCCATGTGCTTATATTGCCTTGGAAGGTCAGATTCCACACTGGCTGCATGATTCTCATCACTGAAATGTACCGCTATGCAAGAGTTCAGTGTTGGTGGTCTAGTGGTTAGGATACTTGCCTTTGAACCAATAGGTCATGGGTTCAAATCCTACCTCCAGCACTACAACCACTAGGTCCCTGAGCAAGATTGTAACCCTAAATTGCTCCAAGGAGACTGTCCCTGTAATTAGGGAATGGATCTTGCTCTGGTAAATGCCATAAATGTCGAGAGAGATGAGGGCGGAATTCTGTTTCCCAGATGAAATTCTATTAAGGATTCTAAAACAAGGTGGACAAAGAGCTTGCTGCTATTGAAACACATGCACAAATGTGACTCGATCTGCCGTAATGAGTCGGAAGTCAGAGTTCTATTTATTTAGATACGGGCCGATTATGTTGAAAAACATCCAAAATATCAATTTTTCTTTTTTGGTCTTATATGAAAGAAAAGGTCTTCAAAATGTATCTGGTCTCCAAAAAAAGAAAAATCGATATTTTTGATGTTTTTCAACATAATCGGCCTGTATCTAAATAAATAGAATGCTGACTTCCGACTCATTACAGCAGATCGGGTCACAAATGTAAGTTATCTACTGCTATCACTGTATATGTTTTTTGGGGGGGGAGAACGAGTGTTATCTAGTCTGCCCTTCTACTATTGTTTCTGATGCGAGGAGCATATAGAGGAGGCATACACTCCCACATACAAATCTTTTACAAACCTCTTACAAGGCAAGGCCTTTACCCAATCAAAATAGTTTGTCAACATAGAACTGCAATGAGCCTAAGCCAAAATCATCAAAGAGCAAATAAACACAAAAAAACAAACCATCAATTCATAAAAACATACAGATTTGGAGTATCCACCGTAGATGATGATTCCACTCCCATCCGGGGTGGGGGTCATCTGGCAGGCGGAGCGAGGAGAGGGGCCAGTGCCAGATGGGGTCAATCGGGTCCAAGTGAAAGTGTCCAGATTAAACGCATGAACATCGTTATAGTAAATATAATCCCTGAGGAAGAGGAAGAAAGTGAGATTATGATGCTTTTCACAGGTTGGGCTAAAATATGGAATAAGTGATTTTGCAATAGTAAAACTCAAGTCAACAATGTACACAATATGTAAAAATAGAGTGCAAAATAGCATGTATGACATTTTAGAAGCGTGTAACTAATATTGCCGTAAATTAGACAGGTCAATTTTTCCTGTATGTGTGAAAATATGGAGCCATAAAATAAATGTTGTATTATAAGTTAAGAAGAAGACGATAAGTTATATATTGTAAGGCCTGGTTGAGCTTCAGTGTTGTATGTAGCTTTCTAACCTGGCACTCTCATGAAAACCTCCAAAAATAAGCAACTGCCTTTTGCTCAAGACCATCCGATGTCCACTTCTGCCAGATGGAGCCCCAGGAGCCCTGAGAAACAAATAGAACACAACAATAAATGCACATTTAGGAACAAAATGTTTTTATTTTTTATTTGTGAGAATTAATCAAAACCTCACTATCTGTTACTTATCCAGTAGCTGATTTAGACTTTCACCCAAAAGCTGACTAGAACTTTCCTGTAAAGCAACAAACTCTAATTTACAAGGTTATAAAACAGAATGTAGTTTTGTTAGATGTAGTCTTACTTGATCTGCTCCCACGTGTGTGTGTTTAAGTGAAGGACCCACAGGTCTTTGTAGTGATAGAACTGTTCTCCATTGGGCGATGCAAACTCCCCCCCAAACACCCACATCTGGCCTCCTGCCTGAGGCACCACCACAGTCTGCAGAGGGAGGGAGAGGGAGAGGGAGATGGGAAAGAGACTGGCTGACTCTAGTACCGCCTAGTGGCAAAAGCAATTAAATTCTCTGACCAAATATATTGGTCAAAGTGATTACACCAGTAGTCACAGTCAACACAACTTATATATATTTGCACCATCATCATCTCAGACTGTGAAAAAGCCTGAGCTAGACAGTCTGAACCTAAACTGTACCTGGTGAGCACAGCGGGGCGGAGGAGGGTTGGGGATTTCTGATTTCACCCATGAGTTCTTCTTTATACTGTAGAAGAAGAGGTCATTGTACAGGTAGGTCTGAGTGGGAGAGGGAAGACGTACAGAAGGCTTTCTTAAAAGAACATACAAGATGTAACCAGAAGATAGTAAATGGCACAAGACGCACAATACACAAGATAGTAAAAAAGCAAATTTATAATTTACATACGGAGTCCATGTTACAAATGTATTCATTTTTGAGCTGCAATCCTAGAAATGGTTAGCTGCATTGAAAGGAATAATAATTCATAGAAATACATGCTGTTTATATATTTTACAAATTATATTTAAATTAACTGATGTATATTTATTGATATAACATGTTAAAATAAATTAAATACTTTGACTTTAAAATATAAAATATAGAATATACAGTATATATACAGTACTGTGCAAAAATCTTGAGCCACCTCTTATTTCTTCATATTTTGATTCCAAAGATACAGACTTTGTATGTAGCCTGATGGAAGAGTATTTATATGTGTGGTATGTTTGCAAAGAATCGCTGTTTCTAGTGTCTAGGTTTCCTATGAAAAATATAAAATAAGGGTGATTCAAGACTTTTCAGTACTGTATTTAAGCAGCATTAATATACATTATAACCTGCATTTACTGCATATACCATAATTTGCAACATATGCAATGTCGAACATTGCAATGTCTACACAGGAATTATGTGGCATATGGGGGTGGTGGTGGAAATGTAAATGTGCATTTATATGCATTTTTAGAAAACATAAAATGTATGAACTTAAGGCTATTTTTCAATCCCTTACTGAGTCTGCAAATTACCCGCTAATTAACATAACATGCAAGTAACAATGTTTTCTACCTTTTTTCCGTTAAAAAATTCCCCTCCGAACAGGATCAGCTCGTCTTTCTCGGGATGAGCGCACAGAGACGCGTTGAGCCTGCACGCGGAGCACGACAATCAAACCAATTATACACGTCATAACGACGTCACACGTAACCGTCACATTACCGAGCAATCAACGGGAGCGCGCACCTGGGGGGCGGAGGCGGGCACGCGCTCTCCACCACCTGCGTCTTTTTAGCGTCCAGAGACTGAAACTGGGCGATGAGCGTCTCCAAGTCCTCCTGCAACACGCGGTTACATTGGATTACACTTATGATGTTATTATATGTACGTAATAGTTTTGTTCCATTATTTTTATTTCTGGCTCTATGACATAAGGTGAAGCGTTTATAAAGTTTTATTGCTCAGCGAACATAAAGCTAATTTCTAAAACCCACCTCCTCTTTTTTCGATCTTTTTGAAACCTTTTTTTCCATCTTGGCTGCCGTCTTTTCCGCCCCCTTCACCTTCTTTTCTTTTTTGCCCTTTTTGCCCATTTTTCTAGATTAAATCGGCAATTTAGGTTTTAACTTATCAGCCGTTCGTCCACATGGACTTTTAAATAGGCTACACGGAAGTTGTGCCGTCAACTTCCGCACATTGATAAAGTGGAAGCGGGAGAGCGCTCACTCTCCGAACACTTCCGGGTATATTTGCGTTATTCTGGAAATACTTTCGACTTGCACTTAGAGGGCGCTCTAATACATTCAATATGAACAGGTTCCAATTGATATTTTCACCAATCCATTTTACTGTCGTGGGTACAAGGTACAAGGGGATTATGATTTGATTCTTCTCCCCAACATACAGTCAACATGCAGTACTTTCTAATAATACTTTCTAACGGCTATGAGATATATAACAACATACATCTTTATATTATTCCAGAGCAAAGCAGCAGTCTAAAGTTTATCATAATACAGTCAAAGAATGGTGTCGCGGTTTTACTCGATCATTCATAAATAATAGCAAGAATGCAAAGTGATGAATATGGAAAATAAGTTATGAACATGGGTGATATTAATTGATCAATAGTATTAGCGACGTTTCGCCCTAAGTCTTTGTTCTAGGGAGGGATTTTACTCTCATTACTCTCACTCGCAGTATCTACATTTGTCATCCATACCTAAGAGCAAAATAAGAGCACAACTGTTATTTTTTTAAGTACTAAAGGACTTCAGTCGTTCAATCCTTTCCGTCCTGGGTACAGTATTTTGAACTCGCTTGTTGTCGCCCCTATCGGACATTGAGTGAACGGCATGTGATTTTCATTACTTAGGAGTTAATAGAGAATGGAAATTCCCCCACACAAAACTTTTTACTCTGTGCGCTTTCATTCATTCATTCATTCATTCATTCATTGTCCGAATCGCTTAATCCCAGCTGGGGTCGCGGGGGGACCGTAGCCTATCCCAGGATTTTACGGGCGTAAGGCGGGGGAACACACCGCGCCAACACACCACAGGTCTGTCCGTTTTCTCCACGTTTGTGGCGCTACCTACACCGTGTCTAGTCGCTGGGGCGCGCTGTCGCTGTATTGTTAAAATCCACACGACATAAATATTCATAATGCTCTTTTTGCGGAGGTCAAAAGTACTGCATTTTAGTTTAATTTAATTTGAAAAATATATATTTTTAACTCAAAATATTTATACCCTGAACACGGTAATGAGTAACTCGTGCCTGACTTTGCTGCTTGTACTGTTTTACCTTGTCTAGATCAAGCATCCTAGGCTTGTAGTCAACTTATTTAAATATAAAATTATTAATTACACAACCTTATCAATTGACTTTATTAACCTTAAGAGAAGCACATGTATTTGGTAGCATAACGGTTGGCCCTGGACCAGTAAAGGTACCACTGAGGTATTCATGAACAAGGTACCGTTGCCAAGCACTGCTCCTCGGCCGCTGCCAAAAAGCTGCCCACAGCTCCTTCACGGATGAGTCAAACACAGAGGTCACATTTTGTTGCGTTGGCTTGTGTGCTGTGCTGTACTGTGGTGTGTTCACAATGACAAATAATCACTCTCTATAATTGCTCAGGGGCCCAAAGGTTTGTGGAAATCCACCAATCCCATTCATACAAAAGTTTTTAACAACAGATCAAGAGAGACCAAAATACTGTCTAATGTTGTGATATAACTTCAGCCAGTCCCAAATGTTTAATGCAGACTGACTCAGGATTCCAATGAACCAACAACCCTGGAAATTCTGTTAAAACAATAAACATGATTTCAAGATCAGTCTTTGTGTGTTCTTCTCCCATGTTCTCCTGTCTGTTCCTATACACTCCATACAGGATTCCTGCTTTAATCGTATATTTACATTTTTTTTTAATCCAGCATTGTACATTCATTATGAATGAATATTTGTCACACAAATTAGGAGGTTTTCCAGAGAAGGCAGTTGAAAATATGACTTGGTTTGTAGGTGAAATGAGAGCAAGATTTTTACATTTAATTCTTGTCTTAAACATTAAAAGACAATCCGTATACCATACAGTACATATTTCTGAAAGTCCATATAATGCATTATGCCTAATGAAGTCTGTCATTTATGAAAAATGCAGTCTCACTGGGATGATGCTTCCATCTTGTAATACATCACTCTTTGCCTTCATATCATTTTAACTCTGACTATAAACCCAGTCAGTGAGATCACTGAAACAACACGTCCCTAATGATAAAGTCAGCAAAATAGGGCTTCACCTGACTCTGCGTGTTTGGAACGTAAAAATTAGCGTGTAGTCTCCACATGTCTCATAGGAATCTGGGAAATGAGGTCTCTGGGGGAGGTGTGTGGGTGTGTGTGAAAGTGGGTCACCAGTAGAGCATACTTCACTTGTGTCATACATGAACATCACACCCTTCTTGTGATTGTAATAATGATGTTATAATTACAACATAGAGTCCTGTGCTGTGAGAGTTGTTTGTGTTGCAGAGGAACGAGAAGCTGAAATGGGTCAAACCAGGGCCCTGTTTTTGGACATGTGAGAGATATTAATAGTGCTGACACTAATATCTAGTATTTTGTTCACATGTTTCTGTGTCAGTTGATTTTTATATAGTCACTTTTTCATGTAATTGATTTGATTCTGTTGGTGTGTGATTTTAGAAAAGGTGGTAAACAAATAAAATGTTTCTTATTAGAAGTCTTATTAGATTATTATTATTATTATTATTATTGCTATTGTTGTTGTTATTATTATAATTAATGTAGTTGTCAATTTACTACCTACTGTATAATTATGTATGTAACACATTTTTTATAAATAATAATAGTAATAAAATGTCTGTTGCCTTTTTTCTCATATTTTTCATCAGTAATCATGTCTTTTTCTATCAGAGATTTTTTAAAATCACTTTATGTTCAATAAAAAAATGTGGATTGAACTTTGCATATGAGCCTTAATGTCTGATGTATTTTGTGCATTTGTCTTTTTTCTAATTTGAGATATTTAAAGATGATCAGACCAGTAAGCCTGAACACATCACACCAGCCGGAGCATTGTGTTGTGTGTCACTGGCATGTCTCACCATCCTGCAGGTGTTTGGAGTTGAGCTTGACATATCTCACTGCCGCTGGCCTCATGCTCCGGTGCGGAATGTCACATAGGAAATTAGAATGATCGAAATCTGTGGGGAATTTCCTCTGCCGCTGCCAGACGAGCAAAGGGCTTATCAGCAGGTTTCTTTATTCACATGCATTTGTGTGTGTGTGTGCGTGTGTATGTGTGTGTGTGTGTGTGCAAATGTGCGCACAGTTTTGTTTGCACACTTGAAGAGGTTCAAACTTGACCTTAACCTTTGACCTGACCCTGCTGGCTTTTAATTTTTGTGTCTACCCACTAGGGGGCAGTATCATTAAATTTGAGTTTAAGGAGTCCCACTCACCCACCTGAGGTCTTAGACGCTTTGGACCTCTTTCCTGCTCTCTGATCAAGTCTGGCCAAAGAATTTCCTTTACAGAATTACTTTTAACAACAGTCTCAGACTTGCCCTAATCCATGTCTGGAAACTCGCCCTTTTGTTCAGTTTGGCGATGGTTCATGTAGGTGTGGGTGTGCAGTTTCTACATACCTGAAGCAAAATGAATTTACAAAAAGGAGGGTTTTGGTTTCAACAGATTACATTTTGTCCTACTTGGAAAATGCATGTCTAATGTCAGGTGCAGTGAAGCGTAAATCAGACTTTCAGTCATTATATCTTGGCCCAAATGGCACATGACTGCTCTAATCTCCTTCATTGCCAGCCATTCACTGTAAATAAGGCATTGTGTGGAGGGAGCGGGGAGGTCATTGTGAAGGTCAAGGAGCGTCTGGCGAGTTGTATGACTGCACAGGAGGAGTTATCATGCACATGAGGATACACACACACACACATCCTATCATGGCCTCATGCTTGCCTTGGGGCCCCTAGCCATCATTGCTTCTCATGGAACATCAGACAGTCAGAACAAGTCTGCACCGGTCTGAGGAATAGAAACAACAGTTTCTGGATCAGTTTCTCAGATGTGTTAATTACTTTTAGTATTGATTTTGTTCAGTAGTAGATATATAAAAATATGGAGTATTTTTACATTCAGCAGATACAATTTTATTATTGGAATTGGGATTCTAGTTTTATTTCTAGTTTTATCTTTTTCTCTTCTATGTTTGTTCTGTAAGGGGTGACTGCAGGTCTGTGATCAGCTCAATTCCACTCTCCACAAGCAGGCTTAGACACCAATCTCAAGGTCCTAACTTGTTTAACTCTTCACAGGAGTTCCACATGTTCTATTGTTTATGGCAAACATTTACTTATCAAGAGTAGGGCTTCGTGATAGGAACATGGGGTTGTTTTTGTGTGTGAGTGAGAGAGAGATCAGGACTTTAGGGGTTGGTGAGAACCTGATTGTTCCCTAAAAGACAGGAAAACCTGAGATATGTATGGAGGCCAAAATGGTCCATTTTTTAGAGAAACTGAAAGAGTGCTTTTGGTAATTGTGGTAAATATAGGGGTTTCTTGCATGTAGTTATATTGGGTACCACACAAAGATAGTAAATGGTGGGTGTGCACGTCTACATCTTGCAGAATGACTCAGCCAGGTCTGCGTCAAATAACCTTTTCAGTGCTCTCTAATGCCTTTTCCACAGACAGAGACTGTGATCAGAAGTGGTGAGTGTTGAAGAGATCAATCGGAAATTGTTCTGCCTTTATATCAGAACGTATTGAATATGATCACACAGTGCTCTTTCTTATAAATAAAGGAATATAATGAGAGCTGTAATCTCACTGTTGCTGAGAAACAAGAAAATGGTTCCGAGTCTTGGGTAAACACACACACACACACACAGTCTCTGTTTTACTATCTTTGTGAGGTCTTTCCATAGGCTCCCATAATGACTAGATGTACATAATTTTACACCTACACCTAATCCTAACCCTAACTATAACCTCAGTAACCAAAAGCACATCTTTTACCTCTTTTAGTTTCTCAAATAAAACAAGCACATTTTCTAC
Organism: Distichodus sexfasciatus; assembly: GCA_032718565.1. Taxonomy (NCBI): domain Eukaryota; kingdom Metazoa; phylum Chordata; class Actinopteri; order Characiformes; family Distichodontidae; genus Distichodus; species Distichodus sexfasciatus. Next base: position 130,028 of record JAVGVS010000028.1, on the reverse strand, counting down.
AAAGTCATTTTTCCTCATGGGGACCTCTCAAATGTCCCCACAAAACCCAAAAAAACAGATAAAAGTTATTTTAGGGGACAAAAAGGTCCCCACAATGCAATAAATACATGGACTAAAGTGTTACCAGTGGAGTAGTGTGCCACCTGTTACCAATAAACCTATTGACTTGTTACACAACTTATCAGTAATCTTTGCGACTCTTCCTGTATTACATGTTAGTTATGAGTTAATCAGTTAATTTATTCATGGTATTTGCTGTTAAGACTGCTGTTTGTCTAGCAAAAGTTACTGTTTAGGCCTAGTCTTAATCATAAACACTGGAATGGCTCATTAGAACTATGTGCCAATCTAGACACGCAAGAGCCAAGTTAATTCCACTTGGCTTTAATATTTCGGTTACTGTTTCTTTCTGCTGAATTTCACTGGCTGTTTCTCTCTAAAAGGCTACAATAAGTGGAACCACAGTAGAAGTGTCATTTTTACAGTGGATATTCAAAACCAGAATAAACAGGGCCTTAAACTGTCTAAAACCAGAACTCTTGTTTCTGTCTAACTGGGAGAACCAGAATGATGATAAATGACTTTAATCCTAGCCCTAACACTGAATCATATCTGGAATGGGTATTTGTCAATTGTCCAGGTTATTTGCAATGTTGTCAACCTACTGCAAAGAAAAATATCAGTTTAAAAAGTCAGTTAAAGTTTTAGCTGATTTAAATAGTCCAATATGATGACTGAAAGAGAAAACTAAAAGATTAAACTAAATATAAAAATATAAAACTAAAGATTTTCCCGGTGAGCAAATATACTATTAGATTACTAAGATTCTACCCATATTCTCTATTGTAGAAAGGTATTTTTGTTTGCATGTTTTGCTAAATAATCTAGCAGCGTGCCATTTGTGTCCTCTCATCTATGACGATACTGATGTATTATTCTGATAGGACCTAGAAAGAATTTAACTCAGACTGTATTACCAGTTTCTAGGCTCTATCAGAGTAACACATCAATATCTACTCAGTCGAAAGGATACAAATTACATGCAGGTAGATTATTAATATTCTAACCATGCTCTGAATTGCAGGAGAGGCAGTGATATTTTTATTGTAAGATGTGCTCAGCAGTAAGTGGCTTACAATATTGCGCAACACTAACTTATCTACTTTTTTTCTGTAGTTCTCAGTAAAGCTATTTTTAATACACTGTAGCTTTAAAGGTTACCTTTTTTACAAATAATATTAATTATCTCTCTACTTTAAAAACCAGTAGCAATGCTGAGCTGCTTCTCAGAGGGGTTCCAGTCAGTTTAACATGGTGTAGTATATGCATTTATAACCTTTTATTCAGAGTATATTTACTTTTCTAAATGAAGTGAATAGATACTAACTCGTTAGTGTTACTAATTATATAATTATATAAAATTATATGACTTTTAACTTTGCTTAAGGAGTATCCTACAGCACTATAATATTAAGCATTGCTAGATGAAATACCATTGATGTAGTTAGCTGCTTACTATATTTTAATAGTAGCATTGGCTGTAGCTGGGGTAGTTGTAATCATGAGTTACTTGTAGTTTTAAAAGTAGCTTACCTGGCATTGGTGAGTTAGTATCTACTCTGTTCATTAAGAAATGTACATTTACGCAGGATGACAGGGTTATAAATGTAAATGTTATACAATGTAAAACCAGCTGGAGTCCTGCTGTGCGTTTGAAGCAGCTCAGACTTGCTAATGGTTTCTACTGGTTTTAACCGCAGTGAGTCCCACATGGGGGGAGTTACACATTCCACTAATGCTGCTTGGTGGAGAAATATCCCACATTCTTCTGACTGTGCTTTAGGGCCAGTTTGCATGGTTTCTGAAGCCAGACATCTCTTTGGTTTGAAGTGACCTTAATCACATGAGAAAGTTGTAAGAGTCAGACAGAAAAGTGCCTGACAACAACCCACCCGGCCTGAAGGCAAAAGCTCCACGTTTTACACTAACGGACGCATGAACAGTACTGAGAGACGTCCTTTTTGAGTTAACTGTGCTTTTCCACACCTGCGAACTACATACACCTTACTCTGTCAATATAAAATGATGTTGCAATATGCATGATGTCCAGTGGAAGTTTTCGTTTTGGATTGATGCTAAAGGCTTGTTGATAATTTGAACCCTATCATTACAACCCTAGTAATGAAATGTAAAGTGAAGACATTGGACTGACATTGTTTAGTCCTTGTTTTAAGGTAAAGTTTAGATTATGATTAAATGTAGAGTTAGGATTAGATTACAATTATATTAGGTTATATTTAGGTAAAGGGTTATGAATTAGAAACAGATATTTAGATGATTGTGAGAACCTGATTATCCCCTAAATGATAGGAATGCATGATATTTGTCAGGTTTTTAGATTTTTGTGAGTCCATTTGTGTATGTAAGGACCAATGAATGAATCAATGCAAGACCCTCACATACATTTTATTATGTGTTGATGTCTGGTGCCTTGATAAACTCACCAGGCTTGCCTTTCAGATCACCCTTTAAGAAGTGCGTGTGTTTGTGGTGATGCGGCTCTGATATATCACGTCTCCATGGTGAGCAAAGTCGATGAAAATGAGCAATGTTGATGAAGATGAGACATCTCTCATCTTTCATTTTGTGCTGTCACTCACATTCACATTCTCTCTTCTCACAAAATAAATAAATCTAATATTTTTATCTTTTTTAGAAAGCATTTCTTATCTCTTATCCATGGTGTGAGAGCCGGCAGAAGGTGAATCAGAGCTGTTTTGTGGCACATCTGTGCCCACTCTCAGGCTGCAGGGTCAAAGCAGACTATTTACTGATCTGGGAGGTTGTTTTAGGAACTGAATCTGAACCTGGGGGTTTCTCACCTCACCCACCCAAATGCGAGGTGTAACATTTACCGTGTTCTCTGCTCATTGTGTTCTCTGGACTTCAGACAAATCCCCCTCTGTCTCTCTCTCTTGGTTATAAGTTTTTAATTATTCTCAGTGATCAGGGTGATGTGTTCAGTGTGCTACCATCAGTCACTTCCCATAGGGAAACATTTTAACATACAAACAACAGATAGCACCAAGGGCCGGGACTGTCTGTACATTCTGTACATTTTAGTGTATTCTATTCCTCTGTAAACACACACACACATCCTCTGCACCATAATAAAGTGTGTTTGAAAGGTTCAATTGTTATGATCCGGTCATAAAAAAAAGTAATAATTCATCCCAAAGGAAGAGGCAATGCAGGTTTTTATAAATGTTTGACACTTGTTAAAAAATTTCATTTCTGTTTTTGGGAATAGTTGGCCCTTTATTTAACCACATGTTCATGTTCCTGCAGATTTTCTGAAACAAATCTGATGACCAGCTTAGTCTTTTTGTTACATAAACGACATTTACGATGGGAATATTTAAGAAGGAATGTAGCAACATGCTAAATACATTAACATTTGTAAATACAACAGGGCAAAACAATAAATGAAGTTAAGTTCTCCAATATTTCTGATTGTCACATCTAGGATTGAGAGTTTTAAGAAAAAAAAACCCCAAAATGACCTGTATATAGAAGAGTGCAAAATATTTTAAATATTTGCAAAATACATAGGAATGTGATAAAAACAGACAGTGGAAACGTTATTACATCAATTAATCCAGCCAGATTCTATGGTCCTGACTGACCACAAATTAGGACTTCCCTAAAGGGACTCATTTTGTCATCTGTCTGTAAAAACTCACAGCAAAGCTCCAGGTAAAGTCTGTTACACTGTGTTCTGTTTATGTGACAGACAATAGGGGAACTCAGCAAAATATATGACTGTGTTAACAAATATTGCAGCACATAGTAATTAAAAACCAAACATCTTGATGTTTTAAGTTTTGGTCCATCGTAATTTTTGCAGTGTATTAGACATTGCTGTAGTTTGTCAGACATTAATTATTAGTCAAATGTCAAGGGTGTAATGGCAGCATCGCGAAAAAAGAAGATAGAGGATGCATACGTGATGTTTAAACGAAGATTTAATAATACAGCAACACACAAACTAAACGCAAAAACATCTCAATGGAAAAAATATTCAAAAATGTAACTTTTTTGCTCATGGAAATAACATCGTAAAAACATTCTATATTTTATTTGACATCTCTGTTAAATGTTCTGGATTTGAGGTGTGTTTTAGACAGTGTCATTTGACACCAGAAAGCTAAAGAAATTAAACTTTGATTAGGCCACTGCCAACAGAAAAACAGTTAGGCCCAGAAATATTTGGACAGTGACACAATTCTCAAGATTTGGGCTCTGCATGCCACCACATTGAATTTGAAATGAAACAACTGAGATGCAGTTGAAGTGCAGACTTACAGGTTCAGTTCAAGGGATTGAACAAAAATATCCTATGAAACGTTTAGGAATTGCAACCATTTTTCTACAAAGTTTCCTCATTTCAGGGGCTCAAAAGTGATGGGACAAATTAACATTACCATAAATAAAATTGAGAATCCTTTGCAGGCAATGACTGCCTGATGTCTGGAACCCATAGACAGCACCAAACGCCGGGTTTCCTCCTTCGTGATGCTTTGCCAGGCCTTTACTGCAGCTGTCTTCAGTTGTTGCTTGTTTGTGGGTCCTTCTGCCTTAAATTTTGTCTTAAGCAAGTGAAATGCATGCTCGATTGGCTTGAGATCTGGTGATTGACTCGGCCATTGCAGAATATTCCACTTCTTTGCCTTAAAAAACTCCTGGGTTGCTTTCGCAGTATGTTTTGGGTCATTATCTATCTGTACTGTGAAGCACTGTCCAATCAACTTCGCTGCATTTGGCTGAATTTGAGCAGAAAGTATATCCCTATACATTGCAGAATTAATCCGGCTGCTTCTGTCTTCTGTCACATCATCAATAACCACCAGTGACCCAGTGCCATTGGAAGCCATGCATGCCCATGCCAGCAAGTTGCCACCACCCTGTTTTACAGAAGATGTGGAGTGCTTTGGACCATGAGTCGTTCCAAGCCTTCTCCATACTTTCTTTTTCCCATCATTCTGGTACAGGTTGATCTTCGTTTCATCTATCCAAAGAATGCTGTTCCAGAACTGGGCTGTCTTCTTTAGATCTAAGTCTAAGTCTAATCTGGCCTTTCTGTTTTTGAGGTTGATTAATGGTTTGCACCTTGTGGTGAAATCTTCTGTATTTGCTCTCATGAAGTCTTCTCTTTATGGTAGACTTAGAAACTGATACACCTACTACCTGGAGAGTGAAGGGGTTTTTCTTCACTATGGAAAGGATCCTGCGATCATTCACCACTTTTTGAGTTCCCAAGCTCACCCCTTTTTCCTCAGGATGTACCAAACTGTTGATTTGCCACTCCTAACATTTCCGCTGTCTCTCTGATGGATTTCTTTTTTTCGGCCAAAGGACAGTCGGTTTCACTTCCATTGAGAGCTCCTTTGACCGCATGTTGTGGGTTCACAGCAACAGCTTCCAAATGCAAATGCCACACCTTGAATCAACTTCAGACCTTTTAGCTGCTTAATTGATGATGGATTAACACGAGAATAGCCCATGCAGCCCATGAAAAAGCTTTTGAGTTAATTGTCCAATTACTTTTGGTCCCTTAAAAAAGAAGCGGCTACATATTAAAGAGCTGTAATTCCTAAACTCTTCCTCCAATTTGGTTGTGAATACCCTCAAATTAAAGTTGAGAGTCTGCACTTTACACCCATATTGATTTTATAACTGTATATTGAATATGTTTTGGTAAACAGCTAAACTAACAATACTTGTGTCACTGTCCAAATATTTCTGGGCCTAACTGTACGTGTCATTTTTATGCTGAACCAAATGTCACACAAATCCAATGGTTTAAGAATCTTAATTCTTTTATTTCTCAAGAAAAAAACAGGAAAGTAAATTGTAGTAGACTATTCACAACAGAGAAAAGCACTTAATTACTAGTAGTCTATTCATACACAGTTGGTCTGTTAAGTCAACAGAATCTATCCATTTTCAGGAACAAATGATCAAGTCAAACACAGATCTGACACAGCAACTCTGAATGCACACGTCATCGAGTTTAAGACACAGTTCTGATAACAGCAGTAATGACACCTGCAGATTGTACAGGACGAGCAAAAAGATTGCAATTCTACACAACCCATGAGAGGTTGATGAAGGTCCGAGTCTGCCCTGAAGTCTGTGTGCGTGAGTGTCTGTGTGTTTTAGTGTGTAAAATAACCTGACATACTGGAGTACTTGTGCGTAATGGGCGGCGTGGAATGCAACTGGATGCATCTGTGTGTGTAAATATGTGTGGGTGAATGAGCTAAATTCACAGATGGTGGTCATTAGTTCAGTTTTTACAAAGGGTCGTAAACATGTACAAACTTGAAAAAAAAACCCAACAAACAGAAATAGCTTAATCATATAAATAGGTAGGGTGCATGTGATGGTAATAAGGGAAAGTTGCAATAATAAGTGGGTAATGTCCAAAGTGAAACAAACATATTTAGACAGCATTTGGGTGACATCTCAGAAGTTGAAGAATGCATAAAGTTGTAAGTTAAATGAAAAAAAAGAACATATTTAGTGACCGTTAAAGACAGACTTTCGGGCAGACTCGAGTAAGAATGTTAAATCTTAATTTTTGATCTCCAGTCAAAATTCACAGAGATACCCGGCAATAGAAACAAACACAAACATGATAATTTCAAAAATACCATAAACACAGCCGAAAGAAAAATATTTGAGTTAAAACAACCTAAAGACCTGACACATTATATATATATATATATATATATATATATATATATATATATATATATATATATATAATGAGATCAACATTATTGTGGAATTGTAAAAATTGTAAAAATATTAGAGCAGTAACTAAGTCTTTAGAAATAAATAAATACATAAGTAACTTCCTACATTTCTATTTAAATTAGTTCTCGTAGTCTGCTGAGCTGGAGTGTTAGTTAAATGGCTATACAACTCTTAACATACTTCAATGACACATGTTCTCTCAATAGCAAATGTAAAAAAAGGGCAAATGTAAAACACAAATGTCCCAGAACAGTTCAGTTACATCTCGTTTAAAGGGACGCTTCACTCAAAGGTGCTAAAGTGGTGAACGAAAGTCCAAGTCAACCAGTTAGCACAACTTCATTCACTGTTGTGTACTTTTATGTACTTTGAACAGCGCAGTTTTAGGACAACAGTTACCTCACTAATCCTAATTTTAAAAAGCAAATACACTAGTAACAAAAAGATTAGGCCTTTCCAACCCCTATTACATGAAAAACCCCACTCTAAGTCTGGTCCAAACCCTAAGCCTTTATTTTTTTCCTCTTCCCTTAGCAAAACCCTATACTAAGGCCTAAAGGATGGAACTCCAGCATAGTTTGGTATTTTCTTGCTCTAACACATCTCGAACATAGTAACTGTCTGGAATTAGGTGTGATTGAAAAGGGGAAAAAGATCACCAAACTATGTTGGAGCCCTCCACATAAATGTAAAAATTTAGCCCATTAACCCAGCCCTCCCCCAAAGAAACACTACTGAGGAAATACATCCTTCCACTTCAGTTCTGTTTCTCACACACATGCACAATAGATGTCTCTTCCCAAGTTATTACATCAAAAGATAAGTGATGTTCTCGCAGGAATAAAAGCGAGCTTAGTTTGGTCCAAGACTGGAACATTTATTTCATTTACTCAATTGTAGATGGCCAGTGGAGTTTTTGTATAATAGTGTAACATTGTACGTGTTTTGGGTAGAAGTAAACAAAGACACAAATGGCTGAAAACAGTAATCACATTCGAAACTTAAACACTGGCCTATTGGCTCAGAATTACTACAGAATTGTATTTATACATACAAAAACTCCACTGGGATAATTAATTACACTCCACCCAAACTGATAATACGTTTAAATAATTAAATAAAACTAAAGGGAATCTTCATATTCTGTCTGTTCAGTTTGAGGCATGTTAGTGTACTTAGGTGGAGTGTCCATCTCTGTGCTTAAGCTTGTACTTGAAGTCTACTAGTTCTCAGTGATAGACTTACAACAAGCAAATTTAAGAAGCAAAATGATGTTGTTGAGAGGCCCATGATACCTGACTGCAAAACGGAAAATATAATATATAACACATTATGATTTGTCATAATGCTGAGGATCTTTTATAATTTACTGCTTTACAAAAACACACTTTTTAGTCATATCTGATTAATTGTAAAATCTATTCTTGATTAACTTGCATGCATCCCAAAGATACAGATATCTATACTACTTAAAAAGTCATTTTCAAGCATTCACGAAATTTACAATCTGGTTTAAGGAGAATGCTTCGTGTTCAGTGAGGTATCACAGGGCAGCTACGCTAGGCGAGACGGATGCAGCCAATGGCGAATTCTGAGGTTGATTTTCTTGAAAAGCCGACGCAAACTTAAATTTCAGCTTGAAATAAACTCCTTGACATTGAACTGTTAAAACTGAACCTGAAGATGTATAAGCTTTCACTGTCAAAAAATTATATTACGATAATAAATTCCTACATGAACTGACAAGGCACAACCAGATGGTCACTGCTAAACAAAGTATCAAAAAAGTGGAATTGTCGATGCCAGGATGATTATCAGAGGCATGCAAAACTATTAATCATTTGGGTGGACTGCAAAGAGTTCAAGTCTATGTTAGAGACAAGAATGTGTCTGTACAAAAAACAGACACTGAAGACCCACTTCTGGCCCAAACTAACTGTCTTGCATACATTATACACTAGCAGTAAATACTACATAGCCAAAGAGTAACAAGAGTTACAAACATGCCTGCACTGTCAGCTCTTTAGGATTCTACATAACATTAATAATAAAACCACATTATGGGCTGAGACAATACTGCAGTCACACAGTATGAATGTCTCACTACACACACACCAAACAAAGAGAGAGTAAGAGAGGTCAGTTATACTTGGAAAGATGTCGCAAAACTGAAAAATCCTGATGAAAAACAAGGCTGTGTCTTTGCCACAGACTAGTGCCACACGGTCAGAAGCCTGCTCAGCGAAGGCAGGGAAGGCTTTCAGGGAGAAATTTAGACTAGTAACCCTATTTCGCAGACAGCGACTTCTGAAAGTTGATCTTGTCTTCAAGATTCCTGAGGAACCACCTCCAACAGTTTCTGGCAAAATGCTGTGGTGGAGACTGCAGGGGAAAGAACACAAATGTGGAGAATATGTTCACATCAATCATCAAGGCCTGACTAGAATGGTATATATATATATACACACCCATCATTCATAACTTCATGATATATTAGGTGAAGTGACTAACACTGACTACCTCGTTACAATGGCACCCGAGAGTGAGTGAGTGAGATCTGTCAGGGTGCACGTGACCATTTGCAGCTCTTGTGGTATGTTTGCAGTGCTTAGGAGCTACCAGAAGTTGTTCAAGGAATTAAAACTGGTGAACCTGTGACAGGTTGATGAGCAAAGGCTGGCCCTGCTGCAGCTCAAATTGCTGAAAATATTAATGCTAGATTCCAGCTGTTAGATGGAGTCTGGGGATGGAGCCCACCTTGGCAAGAATCCTTGGCCATAAAATAGCTTGGATGTACGTAGTTAGCTTCTTTTTCCCTGTAACTTGTAGTGTAGCTAACTACTATATTAAAACAGCAGCTTGGCTGTAGCTTAGCTACTTTTAAGTAGCTTGTAAGTTGAAGAGCTACCGTTTAAAAGTGACGATAAATAGTTTAATAAGGCCACAAGCGGTCCTGCATTACCCCGTAAACCTTTCTCTCTCACTTCATAACAACGTGTTAAGTATTTTAACTGGAAAGTTTTGCAGATCGGCATCTCTTACAGATCAGCTGAAGGAGCCACTTGGGTTTTGTCTGCCACCAAACGCCAAAGAAGTAGACAGGCACGCCGGTGGCGATGATGGCGAAGCCAATGCCACACTCAGCAGGGGTCTTCCATATGGACACGACGATGAGGAAGAGACATGCCAGCACAAAGCTGACCGGAAACAAGATGTTGATCTGAGGGTTGGAGGTGAAGAAAAAAAACACCATTCAAAAAATGTACGATGCACAGATTTTACCGATCTTAGATTTATGTTTTCAGATTATTCAAGACAGATTTGATGACCAAACTGGAAAATGTATGACCAAAAAATATATTTAGGAATGCACGTGGCCTCAAGAATTATTTCATAAGATTAAACTTCAACGAATCTAGTTTTTAAAGTTGTGATATCATAATACTACCAAATAACTTGATATGTAACAAAAATGAGCTTGCATCACATTTTCCTGTAAAGTTCTTTCTTCAGACCTATTTTTTGATAACTGTATGTCACATAAGGTATAAATTAACACAGGCAAATTGGTAGGGGATGATGGAGAATTCATCTAGAGCTGAAGGGATTAACAGAGTAACTTGATTTAGCCTACTTGATTACAAAAACAAGGCAATTTTTTCATGTCTTAAAGATGCATTTAAATAACTTCTGTGCTTGCATTCCAGCAAACGAGTTCCTTTGAAAGCCATAATGCAATATGTCACCTAAAATGCAGTTTAATTTTGATGTAATGTTTTTGTAATTTAAATAACAATAACTGGCTTCTTAAAAGGAAACATAAGATGTTCATTTTATGAATAGTTTTTTCTGTTGGATATTCAGAATTACTCTTAAAAATCGCATTTTTTTAATTATTAGATTATTCAATTTGTTGATGGAATAAGTGATAGAATACTTTATTCATCAAATGATCAATAGCTGCAGCCCTAAATTCTACAAAGTAATCTATTTTTTATTAGTGGTGTAAATCACAAGTTTTTCAGGATACGTTATTATATCTATTGAACAGACATGAATTCGATGTCTGCCAGTATCACATAACCTGCTTTTATTCAATTTCGATTCAAGTTGGAATTCGGGAGCAGCGTGTGTCTGTTGTAATGAACCCGCGCTGTGCTTGCTTGGCAAAGGGACATAACAATATGCATGATTTTTGATCAATGTTATGGCCTCATTCATTATTGAACTGAAGTGTCGAAGTAGTTAGATGTATCACTACACCCTGCAGTTTTTCATGATGCTACATGTACGAATATATGTTTCCACTGACTGTTAGCACAGTTATTTTTATTTTATTAACAAAAAAAACAACACATTTCATAATCAGACATGTCTTGAGTAATAAGAAATCTCCTGTAGCATGAAAATGCATTTAAATGTTTTAGGCTTTTTTTCTCTTTCTCTCATACAACCACCATTTATTTACATTCACACACGTATAACATCTTGGCATACATTTAGCTCATTTTAATTTTGATCATTTTAGATGTAGAACTTAATGCTTAAAATGTTAATAGCAGAACTAGGCAAGTCCATTTAGTTATAAATCAATATTTTTAATAGTGTTAAGCCAATGTTGAATATGAGGAGTCTATAGAGTAGCTGACTGTTATATAAGCCACCTTAAACTGTTCCTGGAACACCAGTTGATTTCAGTTCCTCTAAAGTGGTTATAAATTTGCAGCCTGGGGCACCAACAACCAGCAAGTGGCTGTGTACTGAGGGTGGACAGAGGAACAGAGGAGCCTGAGTGATAATATATGACTGAGTAAGGACAATAAAGAGCAAAAAGCCTGGGAGAGAAAAAGAGAGGGGGAACAGAGTGAGTGTGAGAGATTGACAGATGATGAAAGAGAGACTGAGAAAGATAATGGGATTATTATAGCCTGTACAGGACAAGGGGGAGGGACAGAGAGAGACTGAAAGGGGCTCAAGAATGAAAGAAAGGGACATAATGAGAAGAAAATGGAGAGAGGGATACTTTTAGAACAACAGAGGCCAAACACTGTACTACTGGGGTTTATCAGAACTGGCCTCTTTCACTCCAATGCCTTCACCCAATTCCCTCTTAATAACATCTCTATGACAACCAGGCGGATGAGTGAGGCCAATGAGTCAGAGAGAGAGAGAGAGAGAGAGGAAGAGGTAGCGATCCACAATCAGTCCCTATTTTCCTCTGAATAGGCCCTAGTCCTGAACACTTCCACCCTAATACACTTTTCTTCAGGTTCAATTCTTATTATTAAAGGTACGTTAATTTGTGCAAGCTCCGTCCACCACACGCACCTTGATTGGACGTTCCAACTCCGGTTTCTTGTAGCGCAGCCACATCATGCCCAGGATCGCCATGGCAATGCAGAGCCAGTTGAAGAAGCTGAAGAAGTTGATGACCGAAAAGATGTCATTGGAGAAGGCGTAGAGGAGCGTCATCACACACTGCAGGAAAACACACATTAAGGTAACATTAGTGAAATCTGAGCCTAGGGCTGGGTAATTAACTGACAATTAATTAGAGATGTAGCCGATCCGATATGTGGATCGGTATCGGTCCGATAACCCGCTCAAACGGCTGGATCGGGTATCGGCGGCAATGGGCTGTTCTATGGAGCCGATCTGTAAATGCGTGTACACTCAATTCGTTATGTATGGGAAGTGGCACTGTGGTAAAGTAGAGCTGAAACCATTGTTGCAATAACTCGAATAATTCTGTTACAAAAATGGTCGAGGCAATTTTTCTACAATAGAAGCTTGGTTTAATTCATTTTACTCGCCAGAGCAGTTCCGCTTGTGTTTCACACTGAGGCTTAATAGTGACAAACAACGTTTTCAGTGGCGCGATCAAGACGAGACCTGATCCCTCTGTATGTGAAAGTATTTGTGAGATGTTCCGTGCACTAAAACAGAAGTAAATGCATAAAAACATTTTTCGACATTTTTCGCGATGTAAACGCGCTGTGTTAATGAACGCGCGCATGAGCGCCGTTACTCGCAAAACGCTCCAGTTCGGTCAAAATGTCTCCTTTATTACAGACACAAACCATATTTTAGCTGATAAATAACCACAATATCCAGCGTTCTACTCACTATTCTGTCGTTCATTTTAAAATTTTCCCTGGTTTCTTCTGGAACGCGTGCCCAACGCATCATGGGAAATGTAGTTCTCTGCAAAAGCAGCTCATTTTATAGGCCAAATTGGTTCAAAATGACAAACTTAAGTATTTAATTTTCAATTGATCAATTTTTTTCAATTTTATAATGTTATAGTGTAATCAATAAGAAAGAAGAAATATTTATATGTCTAAACGAACAATTTTTGAGAACAAATAATTTAGCATATACGTGTGTGTAATTATTACATTGTTTTAGTTAGGAAAAGTATTTAAATCAAGCATTTCTTAAGCATAACAATAATCAGTCATGTATTCAGACATTTTAAAGCATTATTTTATGATTAAAAAAAGACTGTGACTGTTTCCGATTTGTATCGGTATCGGCAGATATCCAAATTTACAATATCGGTATCGGTATCGGGCATAAAAAAGTGGTTTCGGCCCATCTCTACAATTAATCAAAACATTCAGCATCCCTAATCGCCATAATCTTGGCCATGTTGGTTATTTTGATTACTTTTAAATTTTGTTATACTTCTTTTCAAACTTTTATTAACACTTTCCCCAGTATGGGTTCACGTACTGTTTCCTTAAAAAATCTACAACATTGTGTGCTGTCACATGACTCCGCCCCATCTTGTCTGTGACTACACGTGTTTCCTTCAATTATTTTGAAATCAGAAAGTATGATACACACTCTTTCATTCACTCATTCATTTTCCGAAGCGCTTCATCATAAAATGGTTAGTGAACTATGTGTACCCAAAAACTAAACTAAATTATTAATCATAATCGAGGTAAAATGTTCAATTAATCGTGATACAGATTTGAGGTCATATCCTGGTTTTGTAGTTTTTATGAGATTACTTTTAACGTACGTGTGGGCGCAGATGCTGCTACATTCCTTCTGTCTGTTAGAAACTGTATCATAGAAACGTTCAGACAATTATATCATAACTCAGCTACTTCATTTGAAGCTCTACAGCAACAAAAAATATTAAAATACAAGAATGTGGTGTGTCATTATCATGTGGTCATTTACGTACTTGCACAGTGGGATTATAAGCTTTATTATATTTCACTTAGAAAGGCTGCTGAGTGTAGCAAGTACAAGTGCTATTTGAGAGGTCAGAGGTCAGGTTCAGGGTCTTACTGTGAAAAGGAGGGAGGGGAGCGGGGTCAGCAGGTTTGGATGGATCATGGACAGCAGGCTGGGAAGGTGACCTTCACGCGAGCCCACGAAGAACAGCCTGGACGATCAGGATGCCGAGCGACGGAGAGCAAGTACGAAGATAGAGATACACATGGAGAGGAAAAATTAGATGTGTAAATACAAATGAGTTTGTTCTTTATGAGTACCAAGTAACTAGAGAGTGCTGTGGTAATAACCCACACACACACACACAATTAAGAAAAACACAGCCTAACTAACTAAATCAATCCGATTAACTGAGGCTGTGCCATTCAGGTCATGATAAGATGAGTGTGTGTTTCTAACCTAGACTGTTTTTAGGGACAAATTTCAGACTCTACCCGCAGACTGGGGATGGACGTACCTTTACGAATAATCATTATGTTCATGGACAAGAGTATGATGAAGTAAGCATGGGTGTGTGAGTGTGGGTACAGTGTGTCTTACCGTGATGAGGTAAACAGAGAGCCGTTGACAGATCCGAAGCAGGAAAGACCCACAAACACAGGAATGATCCAGGCCATGGGGCCGAGGTGCCGATTTCCGAAATCCTACACAACACAAAAGAGGTGCAGTGATGCATATAACTGTGTCTGATGTTAAGTAATAACTGCGATGATAGATATTAGATATAGTAATCAGAATACATAGAGTAAAAAGAATAGGTAGTATAAGAATAGGAGTGAAAGTCAGATGTATACAGTTATACATTATATGGCCTGTAAAGGGGTAATCATATACACTGGAAAAAGTCTTGTTTTTATTCTTAAGTAATTACGGCAACTGGTTGCACACACAATTTTCAGACTAACTTTTTTAACATTTTATTTGACCTGACAGTTTTATTTACTTCTCTAAAACATCACTTTTTTCCAGTAGGTCATATGTCTTTGGTCTGGAAAAAAATGTGACAATGTGAACCTTTGTGTGTGTGTGTGTACATGTACTCACCACTGCCACAGCCTCAGAGTTAAGCATCTGCTCTGGGTTGAGAGTGGTGAAGTAGGCCAGATTGGTCAACACATATACGACGGTGACGATGGGCAGAGAGATGATGATGGCACGGGGCAAATTTCTGCAACACACACAGACATACACATGCTGAGCGGCGCTAAAAAAAAAGTGTTGTGGAAGAAACAGGTCACTTACCTAACGCGGCCTAATCAGCTAATAAGATTTGTGTTGTGTAACAGCAGACCACAAAAAAAGCAGCTAACTCACTTTACTGCGACACTATAAAACCTCAGCAGGTGAAACGATCACAGATGTAGGGAAATTACTGGAGAATTCTCACTGTGACATTTTTTTTTACTGTATTACATATAAAAATATAAGATTATTCAGTCTGTTTCTAGATGTTTTATGCAATCTAATTAACCTCTTTTTGACATAACTTAATAACCCAGTAATATCTTACTTTATATATTATCTATATTATCTAATGTTTGCAGCTAAGAGAGCTGAAGAGGTGAAGCACACATTGTCCTCTTCATCACTTACTTGTACGGCTCTATCATCTCCTCTGTGACAAAATTTAAGTAATTCCTGCAGAGCAAAAAAGAAAGAGAGAAAGATTCAGAATTATGGTAGCAATTATGGTTGAAATCATTCAAGCCCGCAAATTGCTCTCATACACGAGAGATGAGACAAACTGCGAGACAGGGAGAAAAAGGGGCTAAATGATGTAAAGCAATAAAGACAGTAACTGAGAGGGAGGTGGGAGTTGTTGGGATAAACAGTGTTTAAAAAAGAGAAAGAGGCAGACAGAGCCAGCGTGTGAACACTAAAGGTGTAACGGTTCTGAATCCGAACCAAAAGCTGCAAAAAAGAAGTTCACTTTCTCGGATTGCAGTTCGGGTGGAAAAATGATTTCAGTTTCCAATGGAACATAAAAAAATATATAATAAAATAAGTATTTAAACAAAAAAGGGAAAATTTGGCCTTTCCATTCAGGCCATAAAAGCTACCATTTTAATTTAATAGCAGTTTGAGTCATGGCATCGGTGAACTCTATAACTTCAGTCCAGATATCAGACTCATCATCATTCTCATTTCACATGTACGATGTCAGAAAATAAATCCCCCCCAGATGGCCCAGAGTCTAGCTACAGGTCTTCACACCGAACCTCTAATTACTAGTTCAGATTCAGAGTCTTAAGGAGTATTGTTCTATTTCTTTCTTTATCGCTATGTCCTGGACTGCATACAGAGCGTTCCCTGTTCTACCTTCTTGTGTGCCGACCCCTTTTTCATATGTTTGGATTATTCTCTGTTATTGCACTAGTGTTTTTGAACTATGCCTGTTTCATCACGTTGATCTTTGTAAAAACCTTCTGGAAATAAAGACCTACTGTGTTTGGGTTTGGTAAATCTGTACTAGTTTTAATAAAAGGATTTTTGAAAACGTTTAGCCCGGCTCATGGTGTTAGTCTATTTTTTAATAAAGAAAAAACAGGGGGTTCAGCAGCAATCGCATATCTGCACATTCTGTTGGGTGATTTAATAACCTCCCTCCCCAAAAACCGAAGTCTGAAACGAATCATGGATTTGGAGAACTGTTACATCACTAGTAAACACACTTTCATTTAATTCGTTTGTTATCCCTTACTGCTTTTTAGCAACACTGAAAAAGTCATATCTAAGTCACAATTTCCTTGTTCTTGTTCTAAAACTATTTGGACTTGTGATGACTGTGATTGAAACCCAGTACATACCAGCCACCGTAGGCGAAGAGGCCGCTGTACAGAGCCAAGCCGATGTTACCAAAGTCACTGTTGCTTCCTTTGAAAGAATTCTCAGGCAGAAGAGATTCACTGGCACCTAAAAGAGATGTGTTTGTGTGTGTGAGATAGAGAGAAGGGGAGGGGAGGGTGAGGAGGAGAAATCTTACATGAGATGGAAGCAATAAAGAGATCATAAACACAAATGTACATAAAACTTGTATATAAAGAACGGAGAACAAAAAGATATATAGAATAAGATACTGTATATAGACATAGAAAGGGCAGGTGATAAAGGGAGAGATTGAGAGAGCAAAGAAATGTGCAGTTCTATGCAATTCTTTATCACCCACAAATCCGTCATCCCTGCTGAATCAACAGCTTGATTCCTGTTGTTTTAAACAGAGACCCCTCTCACTCTCGCTTTCCTTCTCCCACCATCGCTCTCTCTCTACCCGTCTCTCCCGTGAGAAAGGCATGGGAGACCAAACTAAGGATACACACACACACAAATCACACATACACACACAGAGCCGGGTTCAGCTGCGATTTACAGCTCTGTTAGTCAGTCCAGCTGCGCTGCCAAGGCCCAACTATGCAGCAGCAATACAAGACTGATCGAAATCGATCAAAAACTGATGAACCAATCGCCGATAGCAAGGGCACGAGAAAACGTGAGAAGCCTCCACAAAACTCCATTAGCTCTGGATCACGTTAGCATTAGTGGGGGCGTGGTATTCGTCCACGTTTTGAGAAAGCAAATGAATGAATGAACAGAGGAATGAGAGTGGGCGAGGGAAAGCGTACGAAGGAGGAGGACTGGAGATCACAACACACTCATGTGATACCCCACTGGGAGCCGCAAAGCCTGGAGTCACAGAGGCACATGATGGGAGAGGGCGAGTGTGTCTGTGTTTGTGTGTGTCTAAGTAGGTCTAGGAAGGTTAATGAGCGGGAATTAGAGCCTCAGATTTTAAGATGGACTTGAAGCATAAAGGCTCTCTCAAATTTAGTTTAGTCTTATAAAGCAATCCATAGAAATCAATATTGACAAGTCAGCTGGAGAGGATGGAGAACTCACAACAGGGATTTGTTGCAAGTTTGCATCAGTGCTGATGTGGTCTACTTAGCATGATGCTAGAGGCACTGCTATACACTGATTAGCCGTAACCTTAAGACCACCTGTCTAATATTGAATGTGTCTGTGGCTGTGCACTGTTCTGACATTTTTCTGTTGGAAACAGAATAAACATTTTTAGCAATCTAAGCTAAGGGACAAGCCTTTGCTCCCCACATGCATCAGTGCAATTGTTCAATACAATTTTTCTCTTCCTTGGGTCACTTTTGCAGGTCCTGATTAGGGCTGGCCAATTAATAGTTGAGTATATTAACAGCATAAATCTTATCAGTGCACTATGGGGACAAAAACCCAAAAATAAAAGCAGTGTTGATTAATCATAATCAAGCTAAAATGTGACCCTCCATGGCAAAACCAGTCGCTTGTCGCAAATTTTAAAAATTGAGTTATTATGTTTTCATGAAAGGGCATAAATCAACCTTCAAAACGATACCTATATCGAATGAATCGGACGACATATGACTGAGATATCAATATTCAAATGAGTTGGGTTTCTCCCGACACGCCAAGTGAGAAACAGAGAAATCTGCCTTTGAAGTTGACTATCGCCGTAGCACTCACAGATGCTTGGTGCGGTCGCGGCTACGTTTGCATTTATGGTAGCCTACGCTGCATTCACAGCCACACGGATAGCCTACCTGCGTTAGGTTAACTGAAATCGGGAGACGGAGATGGATTCCGGAGAAAACTTCCTCACCTCAAGAAAGTCATGTTTTTAGGAAGTTTTTCAGCGAAATTTATTCACAACAGTACAGTATAGACCTTCCACTGTTTCAAAACACTAAAAACAAAAAATCCAAAATTTTACCCCACGCAACATAAACGGTCGTTTTTCTCGGAAACCTCTGTTGCGACAAGCGACTGGTTTTGCCGTGGAGGGTCACAAATATTCAAATAATTGTGATTTCACCCAGCTCTATTCCTGACTGCTGCAGTTCAGAAACATCCCATAATATCTACAGTTTTGGAGATGTTCTTACCCAGTCATATTGTGTCCCTTGTGAAAGTCACTTAAAACCTTACCAGTGTTTCTCCTACCATTACATTAGGAGGCGAGTTTTTTAACTCTCCCAATATGGTTAAGATAATAAATAAACTATTAAATAATTGTTCAGTTGTTCTATTGACCAACATCATTAAAAGAAACACATGAACGCCATGATTCCTTTAAGCGTTTGTGTCAGTGTCCGTTAGGTTTAGGGTCAACATAGGGTTCTAACCCTAACCCTACACCCCCCCGTCCCCCAAAACTGTAAACCTAGGAGAAACACTGCTTACGCTTGCCTATTTTTTATGCTTCTGACACATCCACTTCAAGAAGAAAATGTTCACTTGCTGCCCGAATATCCCACTCATTGCCAGGTGCCTCTATAATAAGGTAATCAATCTTCTTTACTGCACCTAGTAATACTATAATGTTATGGCCGATTGGTTTATGTTTCCAGCTTTTAGTGTTGTTCTCTACTTTTGTTCATCAGACATGCTCCAAGTGATGGAGGGACATGAAAATGTGTTCTCTCTTTAAGGGGTTACCTGTTCTGAACACACACAGATACAGCCCAGCCTCGCAGCTTCAAACATTCTAGAGCTAGCCGATAACAATGTCAGTGACAGGTAAAACTGGTTCTGTTTCTATTTCATAGTAGCGTGCTAGTTGATTAACCCTAGTCCTGGCACAGTTCCCTGATTAGGTGACCTCTGGCCCCAAGGCAAAATTTTTAAAAACATTTTTAAAACAACACAAACAATGCATCAGCAGTCTCCTACGCCATGCTTATACTCTGCGTTCTGCAAACTTCCGACAGCAGATCTGATGTCAGATTTCCACATGACGCTCCTGATCCCAGTCATGCCGTGGCAAAGCCGGGGATCCCAGCAGGATCCTGGCCTAGTGCTGCACAAACAAAGGGATTTGAATAATAACAGCACTGCAAAACGTACACACTTTTTTCCTTTAAAGTCTCTCCTCACTGTAAACTTATCCCGTAGTGCAGACATAAATGTTTCTAACTAATTGTCGGCTTTTTGTAAATCTCTGTATGATTTAGGATCAGAGCTTCTAAAACTCCCCTGTAAACAGGACCCACAGACTCAAGGGTTAACGGTCACCATTGGTTGGGGTAGTTCAATGGAATTCTGGGAAATAAGGTATTTAGAAATTGTTGGGGTAATAAAATCTTGCTGTCTTCATGTAGTTTTACTGACTCGTTGCCCCCTTTTTTCCCTCACAGAGGGGACATGTGGTGTCCAATAAAGAACAAATACAAGGAAACACACATGTATTCCTTATTTCCCTATGTATGTGTAATTATAGTACTACAACTACTCTCTCTTCCTCTCCTTCCCTTTCTGTCTATCTCACAAATACGCAAACTTGCAAACAGAACGAGAGGTTGTACAGCAGATAAGTTCCTTTTACACAGAGGAACAGAAAGTGCCTTATACAGGGAGGCACATGGAGAGATTGGGAGAGGGAGAAAGAAGAGAGCACGAGCCACTGTAGCGAAAGACGATGTGTCTGAGCAGTACGTCGGTGGCATACAGGCTCTTATCTTCTAAAAAGCAAACGTCGCAGCACAAAGCCTGTAAATGTGATTAACCTTACATGGGCATGGAGACAAACAGAGTTGGGGGTTGAGAGAGAGAGAGAGAGAGAGATGGGCTTTTGCCTACTGTCTGAGCAAAACACATTCAAGGCTAGTCAGAACATTTTATAGTTAACAGAAAGTAGCAACTGATAAATGGAGAACGTCAGTTTTAGACCAGTCATAGTATGGCTATCTAAGGTAGAAACAAAGCCAACATTACTTTTCTAATGGACTCACAGTACCAAGTGAGTTTGGCTAGCACATTTATGGAAATTGAAAAGTTTTATTAGTGATTTTGTTTGGCCTTGTCCCTGACTTCATGAGCGCATTAGGCCCTCCATATTAATTCAACTATAGTAATTAAATTGTTTTAGGTCAACTACAGATCGTTTGTTCCGCATTTGCTGAAAGTGAGGATTGTGTTTGGCCTTTTCCCTGACTTTGAGAGGACACTGCATGTTCTATATTAATTCAGTTCTTTTATGTCTATGACAAATAGTTTGTTCCTCATATACAAAACACAGTAATTAATCATCTTAATTAAGCATGACCATTAGGGAGCTAATAGATAATATTATTCATTTTTATATTAGATATGTTATTTATGTTAGTCCCGTTATCTGAAGGTCAAGTTTCAAATACCGGACCAGTAAAGGTACCACTAAGGGACTCATACGCAAGGTACCGCCCCCAAGCACTGCTCCCTGGATGCTGCCCATGTCAGCTACGCACTGCTCCTTCACGGATGGGTCAGTTGCAGAGGTAACATTTCGTTGTGGTGCACTGTGTACTGCCCAGGGGCGTTCACAATGACAAATAATAATTTTAATGATACCAGCACATATGTATAGTGTCATTGTTTGGTGCACTTTTCCAAAAAATGTGTCTTGTTATTAGCACTTTTTTATTCATTGGTAATAACACAAATTATATTATTGGCAATCGTGTCTTTGCAAATTTCTAAAATCTGCCCACACATACTCCTGTCACTGTGTACATTGAAAAGCAAGTTGGATTTTGCAGATGTTAATAATAAATCCACTCTGGACACTATGGTCCATACAGTATTGCCAGTCACAAATGCAGAATGATGCAGTGCTGGAGATGCTACTGCTGGTGATGGTACTGCAGATGGACTTTTGCCTCGCATGGACCAGGCAGTTGGCACATTCCTGGCTCCAAGTCGGTAGTACCTGTTGAAGCTTTTTGTCAGGTGGCACGAGGCAATCCGGATCTCAGACTGCAAATCTCGCACACAGACTAATGCTGGTCAGTGGACTGGCTTCTCTGTGTCAAGCGGCTCATAAACAAACTAATAAATACATTACACTAAATTAAGGTTAATAGTTCTCAGAATAATTAGTTGAAGTAGAATGGATCAAAAGAACGAGTTATTAGCCTATCAGCCTATATATGCACTTCATCCAAAGATGTTAACAAAGCAATAATGGACATGCTTAACGTGAATATTCATTAATTGTTAGTCATATTATTTGCCTCTGTGACCTGTGGACTGACTGCTTCCTCACAAGCACATTATGCAAACCGGTTAGCCATTAATCCACATCACACACCATTAATAACTGCTCGTTCGGGTCGATCCGGACAGGACCAATGCTGGCTGCCCATCCAAAAGACCAAACCCCCCTCCCTCCCTCACTTCAGTTCTTGCTCCAGTTTTTAACTGGAATAGAGAACAATGGCATCTACTGTTCCTGGGTTTGTTCCTGGGTGGTGGGTAGTGGCGGGGCTCTCAGCCGCTCTGACCTCACCCTCCTGATACAAACCTGGAGTGACCTGGGGAGGACGCGGCATCTGGACTCCCCGAACCCTCACACATCCAACTAACAGATTCTTGGCCTGGAGAAGCCAGTGGACCAGTCTCGCCCGCGTATGGAGGTATCGCTTTATAGCACAGGCACAATACCACTTTACAATAGTTGCTGTTGATTAAAAATATTCCAAAATAATTTGTTAAAAATGTACTCAGCAATTCTGTGCTTGGTTGAATCAGTTCTTAAATAGCAATTACGGACTAATAACCATCAATAATACATTTGGTTGAATCGGTCCCTAAAGTTGGTAGCTAAGTCTTAGGGAGTTGGCCCCATGATCGGAAGGTCACCGGTTCAAGTCCCGGACCGGGAAAAGGTACCACTGAGGTACTCATGAGTGCCCAAGCACTGTTCCCCAGGCGCTGCCAAAGCTGTCCACTGCTCCTTCACATATGAGTCAAATGCACAGGTCACATTTCATTGTTGTGCACTGTGTGCTGTGTTGTGCTGTACTGTGTTGGCATTGACAAATAATCACTTAATTATATATTTGCTTGGACCAGTTCTTTTGGAACTGAATTCAACCAAATACATAACGGATTTTCCATAAAGTAAGCCTCAGAAAAGACAATCAAACACACCAAACAAGATTATAACTGGCCATTAATTCCACTATGATCAAATTACTCATTCATTCATTATCTGAATTACTTAATCCCTATCGGGGTCACAGTGACTGGAGCCTATATATAATGACCATTCATGTATTTGGTTAGAATTAGTTCATAACCAGTCTTCAGGAACTGATTCAACCAATCTATTCTGCACTTGATTGAATAAGTTGTCAAAAATATAATCACAAATTATGTATTTGGTTGCCACAGTTCCTCAGGAGCGATTATGAATTAACCATATTTCTGACTTAGAACAGTTTATCACAGAAGAGCTTCAACTGCAGTGGTTGCAAAAACTGCTGACCCCCTGACTTCTAAGCTGGAATTTTGTATTAATAATTATAATATTTTTACAATTTAATCTCCCACATTTATAAAGGGCAGCTGCACTTTCAGATTTACTCCCTGTAGGTGTGGCTAAGGTTGGTGGCTAAGGCACCAACTGTCTCTCCCTCCCCCCACTGCTAACCTGGCACCGGAGCTGGCACCTCACCTGAACTTAGCTTCAGCCCTGCTGTCTATTAGACTGTCTGAGCTATTTTACCAATACTGGCTTACTGAAGTGATGAAACACAGTAGATGTGATAGTGTGCAAACACAGGTATGTACATGTGTGTGTGTGTGTGCGTGTGTGTTTGCGTGATTCTAACCTCTGCCAATCTGCACAAAGCCAATGATGATGATGAGTCCCAGTGCAAGTAGTTTTGCTGCAGCGAAGGCATCTTGGACCCGAGTGGCGGCTTTCACGCTGTAGCAGTTTACAGCAGTCAACAGCACTGAGAAAATGAAAATAGAAAAAAGAGAGTGAGAGAGAAGCAGTCAGAGAGAGTATTTATAGCACATTGCAAAGAGGAAATTTAACTGCATTCTAATATAAAATAATGGCCTCACAGTCAGTCAACATTTTCTCAAATGTTCGTTGTGGTATAAAGTGGTAACACATACTCTTAGATTAATGATCACACACAATTTGGGCTGGAGAAGGGAGAGATGGGGCTGGTAAATGTGGAGAGAGTAGTAAGGGCAGAATGAATCTTCATTCGTAAGAAGAGCAAGGCGTGGTGCAACTAAGCTGTGGTTTTTTAGCTGAGTGGCAAGGAAATCTGCTCTGAGAGTTGCATCATCTTACCACATCACTACACCCGGCGTGCCAAATTTAATGCCACTTGTTCAATTAATACTGTGAATTACACACATTCAAGACTGTACTGACTGCATTAAACAGCAGACAACACACATATGAATTAAGACACACACAAATGATTAACTTTCAAGAGCTGGACATTGGTCCAGGCACGGAATAGAGAGTCCAACCACTTCTGTGCAGACCTGCAACACAAAGAGGGTCTTTACACTCCCGTTACAACACACACACCACCTCAACGTCCCCCACCTCAACACACACACAGATACATACAAAGATGTCTGTGTAGAGAGAGTGTCCAAACTTTAAGCCTGCTACACCCCACACACACCTTTAGAAACAAGTACACACACATACACACCAAGACAAAAAAGGAACACCCACTCTACACATTTAAAAAATTAGAGACCAAAGTCACAAAATTGTTAACTTTCTGTATAGATTTTTAAAAACTTCCTTTTCACTCTTGTTCATATTCAACTGTCAACATTATGCATTTTTAAGTGAATAAACTGGTTGGACATTGGCCCCTCACTGACTTTACAGGTGGTGAAGGGACAAGGCCAAAGAGACAGGGCACCATCACTACGACCCAACTAATCCAGGAGGCCCTCAGGCCCCATAACTCCAGTGATGTGACCTGTGGAAAACAGGTCAGTGGAACAATAGATTGCTGATGTAGCACCAAGCAGCAAAGAGAGAGGAAGACATGACCGTTATCTGCTCATCAGACTTCATGTAATATGGTACCTCAGCAAGCTCACCATAATCATTCTCCTCTCTTTTTCTTTGTATTAAGGCCGCCAGCACTGCGTCACATGGTTTACATGAGACGGATTAGTCTGAGCACCAACAGTAAAAGATTACTAGGACAAGTAAAAAGCATTTACACACACACACACAGAGGTTCCTTGCTATCTGTGTGAGGCCCATTCCATTGCATCCAATAGCAAAAGCAAATCTTTAATTAAATAGTTTTTCCACATAAAACCTGAGACTTTTATTTTAAATATATATTGACACTTTTAATGGCAGATCATGTTCATGCAAAGCTAAAGTGTGCCTGTTAAGGGGACAATAATGTTTTTAGGTCAACTACTGACCATCATCCATCATCTCCCCCCACACTTACCAACACACACACTTGTGTACAGACAGACTGTACAAATTCCTGTACCCCAATCAAGCATCCAACTGCCCTAATGCGGGAATGGAGGGAGGAGAACAATGGAGCAATGGTGAAGTGTGTTTATGTGTGTATATGTGTGTGTGTGTGTGTGTGAGACAGAGAGAGAGAGAGAGAGAGAGAGAGACCTGACTAATTCGTCATTATATCTTGAGCTAATTCTTGGCTAATCCTGGCTGGATAAACCACTTCGTTTCAGACGCGCTCACACACACACGCAGTCTCAGTCTCTCTCCCTCTACCTGCATATTACATCGTTCATTGTACACTACATTTCTAAGGACAAAACTTTTTTTACGACAACCTTTCCGTTTTTCTTTTATTAATGTTTTAAATTATTATTTCCGTCATCAACAGACAGGAACGTAATTGTAGTGTGTTTGCATATACCACGTGCTGCGTTCGAGCAGCGAGCGCGCGCATCTGATGAAATAGCGCACGGCGTTTTCGACATGGTCTCTCACGCGCACACTCACGCACACACCTACCGTATCCCAAACACACCGCGCAAATTCAACATGTCTAACTACACACTCGTCGTCTCATGCATTTTAAACGCGGAATACCCTTCACAACGTTACTTTTTTCGTTTTCGAAAAGATGATATTTGTTTTAATAAAGTGTATGAAGTAACACGCATTTTACACAGACTAACACTGATGGAAAATGTGCTGAAGTGACAAATCTCAGAAATGAATGGTGTAATTTTTCATGGATGTTAATGAGAATTTGGACTAACGTGTTTGGCAAGTTCTGGGAAAATGCTTCACAGCGTGATTAATCATTACTGTATTTTGTTAATCGTGGGGAAAATCGTGGCCATTTTTACGAGGACTCATAGGAAATAATATTTCTATAGGTTTGGAAAATGAATGCATAAATGAATGAAAAGTTGCAGGTTTTATTTGAAAATAATGAATATTTACTATCTAGTCACTCTTACAAATTTATGTACCTAAATTGTGTTTGGTTCCATGAAGAACATTTCACTGTTGAGAAACCTTTACAATACTGACGTTTCATTGAAAGTGGGGAAAAAAGACCTCAATCTGGCACCAAGCACAATTGTTTCCTCAGTCCATATTGTAAAAGGTTCTTGGTATGATTTCTGTGGGAGGTTCATTTGCCTGTTTTGATCATTAAGATATATCTAACTATATAACTAAGATAAAAATTGACCAAAGTCTACACCTATGACCTTTGGAATCACTCTAAAGAAACAAAACGTCTTAATTTTGAGAGGGCTGTAATACTTACAACAGACACAAATTACAGTGGGGGATATTGTACATCTCAAACCCCAACAATCTCATACTTCCCCTCTTAACAAACCAATCCAGCCAACCTTGCCCACCTTTATTCTGTGGTACTTACAGATGCACAGGCAGGCCACCAGCTTGGCCCCGGTCTCCGGCACCGGGCACTCAGGGAAGATGGGCTTTAGTAGGTATGTGGCAAACACATAAGCCACGATGTACTGAGAGGAGGGACGAATAATGAGTAGCTCGATCCAGAGTTTGAGAAAGGCGGGCAGGGATCCGTACACCTCCAGGATGTAAGCGTAGTCCCCGCCCGACTTGGTGATGGTGGTGCCCAGCTCGGCGTAGCACAGGGCGCCCACGGTGGAGAAGACGCCGCAGACCGTCCACACCACCAGGGAGAGTCCCACGGAGCCGGCCTCCTTCACCACGCCGGTGGGGGTGACGAAGATGCCCGAGCCGATGATGGTTCCCACGATGATGGCCACGCCGTTCACCAGTGTTATGGTTCTCTTCAGCACCACAGTCTCTTCCCCGACAATCTCCACCGCGCCGGGACTGCCACTCGGGCTACCGGGACTCCCGGCCCGGGATGCGTTGCCGTTCTCCCCGCCGCCTGACAACATCTTCTCGGTCACCTGCGTGTCCTCCTCGCGGCCCCCGGACGCGGTGGAGTTGCGTTTCTTTAAGCCCGACATGAGGAAGCAGAAACGCTTTGTTCTAAGGAGAAATCACACGTTTCTAGTAGAGCAATGCCGAAATCGCTCGCTCGTTCCGGTAGTAGCGTGGAGTCTGGCGCAACTCACGGAAGCGTGCTCGCTCTAGTGTGAAACGAGCAGCGCGCAAAAAGCTTAAAGCATCTTTTCCTCTTTCAGCGGCGCGTCACTCAAAATCTTGTGACGCGGTCGCAGAGCCCCGGGGCGCCCTCTAGTGGTACACAACGTAACAGACACACATTCAAGTATAGAAGATTCGTCACATACATCGTTGTACAAAAAACACACATTGAAAGGCACAGGGATTCATCCATAGAGCGTGCAAATTAAAATAGAATTTACCAGATTACCAATTTACCAGTTATTACATTTACACTGACCTAAACACATTTATCCAAAGAAGGGTTAATGGTGCTCAGGAGCTGAGTGGTGGTAATGCTGGAGTTGAGTCAGACTGTAACCCACAACCTCGTAGTTCATAAACGATCCTACCACTAGGACACCATAACACTATGGGCTGGTTTCTTGCTCATGGATTAAGGCTAGTCTTGGACTAAATTCTACTACCAATGGAGATTTACCATTTTAACTCAAAACTAGTCTAGGACTAGGCTTAATCCTCGACTGGGAAATTGGCCCTATGTGTTTAGTTTTATGTGGCATTTAGAAGATGTTCTTAAACAGGGCAACATACATTTAATTATTGTCCCTTAATTACAGGGACAAGATTTTTTTTTTTCATTAAATCTGTTCGTTTAAAATTATTTGCATTGTCTTTGGAACGAAGAAGTTTTCACTTTGTTCTGTATTTGTACATAAATATACTATAAATTATAAATGTGACAAATAGAGGATCTTGAACTTAGTATCCTACAGCAACTTGGTGTTAAGGGTTCTGCTCGGGGACTCAGTGATGGTAGTGCTGGTAGAGCCAGGCTTAAACCCATGATTCATAGATGAGTATCCTAGCACTAGTCCACCATGCCTTTAATATGCATCTAAAATCAAGTAATTTACATCAGTGGTTTTCAAATAGTCTGGCCCTGGGACTCCCAAAGTTCCATAGTGATTAATTCAACCTTAATCACAATGGAAGTCTTTTTATTTCTAAAAAAATAAGACATACATTACATTATCATGCATGTAATATACCAAAATAAACATTTCTTTTTTTTTTACAACAAACTTGTGCCCCAGCCAGGGGCACGAAATTACAGCTCCAGAAAAATGAGACCACATCACTTTATTTCTGATTCATTGGTTCTCATGTGGTCTCTATGATGGACATGAAATGTGTTACTATTTTATTTTCTTCATATATTGTTCAAATGTTTATATCTTTTATGAGTAATGTACATAGTTATTACAAGAGTAAAATGGTCAAATGTAACATGAGGATACAGATATCTATAGATTGCATGTTACAACACATAAAGAATACTCAAGTTGAGAAAACTTAGTCAAGTAGTCATTCAGTTGATAAGGCAAATTGACAAACTGGTTTGTCTTAAAACAAGTTTAACTTTTATTGTGTAATCACTGTCAGGCCAGTCTAACAGGTTTGTAAAGGTGGGAAATAGATTTTATCCCACTATTATGTGCATGCTTGTGCCTGCCTCAGAGTTCACTTTCTGTTGTGAAATTGCTAGAAAAACAAATTTGCTTGATAAGAACAAAAGTAGGACTGCTATTCAGAAAAAATAATGAAGCACATTATGATGGAGATTTATTGTAAGACATTCACACATCAAGATATCTAATAGATTTAATAAATCAGTGTTTAATGATGAGCAGAGTGTATGTCTGAGTGAGTTATCTGTCTTGCTTTAAAATGAATTTCTTCTTTCATGCTCAGGTGTTCATCTTACTTTGAATATTAATGCAAACAAATAAAACTTTCCATTCATGTCCTACTTGCAGGCACTGAAAGTGAGCGTCTATGTGTTCCTGAATGCAAACGTCTGTCAAATATTATTTCCAAATTAAAGAAAACAGCTCAGGTCCACCTGACAGCTCTCCCAGGCTCAGACTCAGACATGCAACCTTGTCTTTAGAGACATGCTTATTTTCCAGAAACCAGATCCCAGGAGACTCCAGGGAAGATTGTCTGAGTGTGTGTGTAAACTCCTTATGAACCACCTGATCCTTCTGTCCTGCTGTACTTTCATTACTCTGCAACTTAAAACAATAAACAAATGAGGATTACCCGAACATATCAGTTGTACGTGGGATATTTTCACTTGTTCTCTTCTGCTAAATATTTTCACTTCTAAAGCTTCCCCAGCATCTGCCACAAAAACATCAATCATTCTAGTTGCAGTCCAAGTTGGTCCACCTTCTGTCAGGTCATCAGGTGTGTCTGAGCCTGTGAATGATGTTTAATTGAAAATTCCAAATGTATTTAGGCATTTGTTATTTAATTAATGCCATGTAGCAAATCACTGTTCAGAAAATCACATTATTTAATAGATTATTTTAATTGGTTTATAATTCTAACTTGTTCCACGATTAACTTTTCAGATTTATGGTTATCTCACATGTTGCAGAACACACAAGTCATGAGCATAGACAGGCCACAGCACAAGTAGGAAGCCTTTAAAAAAACAAAGAGTTTTCTCCTCTGGGATGGAAGAAGCAGAGGATGAACATTTGTATGAGAGCCTCCAGTCTTGAGTTCCTGTTTATAGAGTCAGAAGTGGCTTTTCATGTAAAAATAACCCAGAAAAAGTCTGTTGAAAAAACAAAACAGCAAAAGGGAGCAAAATTGTTGCTTTTATGTAGGATCTGTTCTCATTCGATCGGGCCAGATGCACTGAGGGAGACAATGTGGATGTCCACATTCAGAGCCACAGTTAAAAAGACATCTTTTCCATGGTTTTGCAGTGACAGAAATGCACAGATGTTTCATTTCTTTTCTATAACTATTATGATATTAACACTGATGTCCTAAATCCTAAATATGAGGTGTAACAGCATAGGCATTTCCCCCTTTTACAGTCATTAATTTGGGCCCTAAATTTGTACTTAAACTCCAAATTAAGTTTGAGATTTACCATAAGTCAATTGGTGTTGTCCTTACTTTAAAGTTCCTTAAAGGACAAAATGGTGGATATTTCATATTAAATTGTATTTAATAATTAACATGAATGTAGCTTAAGTTTATTACTATGGTTATCCCTCACCAAAGTCTTCAGTTTGCTTTTCTGTCAGCTTCAAAGTACACATTCTCTAGCTCTCGCACACAATGATGGGAAACTGCAGCGACTGTTGAAGATGGGGCGGGGGGGAGATGCCTCTATTTCAGTGTTATAACCCCCCTTAGCCAAACACAACAAACATGGAACAGAATGTTTTTGAACCACCCATGACCCCGCGCACCTTTTCATCCCCTCAGGTGCCGTCTGGACCTGTTCTGCGACTGACCCATTTTAGGGCGGCTTTCATGGCTCTGTTGTGGAGGAACAATAACTCACATGCAGCATTGTGTCGTCTCGGTTCTAAATATCGCAGCACACCTCGAAAAAAACAGGCCATTGTGTCCCACCATTTTAGCTTCTTAGTTTAAACTGGTTAGAGCAAAGATGTTATCTGAACTTGAGCGGTAAGTTTACAGTAGGTTTGTGAGCCAGGTAAAACGTTCTTGCTGTCACTTTTTAAACACTGATCAGACAAAGAGGATTTTGCGAAAGGGAATTGGGTTTGAGAAGAAATTTGTGATGTTCCTGTAGCAAAATTCATTATTTTGGCTTGAAATATACTGCTCACCAAGTGAACGTCAAACTTATACAGTATTACTCTGAACTGAACTGGTCTATGGTAATGACACTTATTTGTCATTTTTGGTGTTTTAGTTATATTCTTCTGATTTGATTTTTTCCTCCGTTTTCAACACTATTTAAATGAACGCTACAAAAATCAATTAGCAAAACATTGTAAACAGAATTTGCTTAATTTGAAATAAAATTCTAAATAATTTACTACGGACTATTTTTTCCATTATGGAATGTCAAGTAAAAATTCCTAAAAACCTAACTTATTTATTGGTTAGTAATTATTGTATAATATAACTTATTTTGGCCATAAGTATAACCCACATGTTATAGGACAGCTCGTGACAACGGTGGTTTTCAAGACGAAATTTAGTGAAAACACAACTCACTGTCGTTGTTTATATTTTATTTCATTTCATCTTTTACATCAAAGAACCTTCACTACAGAGCCAGCATGAATGAACGGTTGTAACGTAAATGTCTGGGGTGTGTTTTTCTCGATGTTCTGGACCAAAACGCTAGTGCTCTCCTCCTGTGACACGGACAGCAGACAGGCTCGCTGCAGCTGGACCCGACTGGACCGGGCCGGCACCTGCTACAACACAGCCTGCTGAGAGCACGGAATCCACACCTCCGGAATCCTGCAGAACAGCCTGCACCTCCGGCTCAGATCCACGGGGAACGAGAGTGTAGACGCCCGAACGCAAAAACAAACATTTCAATACATATACGCAATATTACACACAGACAGACATTTATCCAAGAAAACATCTCCAAACAGAGTATTAAAGTACAATGGTCACATCATGAATGAAAAAGAGTCATTCTGAGAACGTTTGTGCGTGATTATTATGAAACTAGGCAGCACTGGCTGATACTTCCAGGTTTTGCATGTACAAATGATAACTATAGTTAAGTCAATAGTCAAGAAAAAGTGCAATGAAAAAATGGAAGAGAAAAATTAGGCAATGAGAATCTCTCACTTACATTCATGCTGAAATGACGTGTAAAGGAGCCCACAATGTGCAGAACCAAAATGACAATTACAGGACTCTCTCCCAAACCTTAGTGAGTACATGCAATTCTAATCTGCTTACACTTATGATGTGAAGCATCAATGAAGCCTAAAGGGACTTTTAAATGTTTAAAGTGTGTAAACTCGTGCCTGACTGATAAATCATGATGATATTTGAGAATAAACGGCCACAAGGGGTGTAAAGATGCATCAATTCAATGATCAACAAGCCCATAGCAATGATCCAAAATAAATATATGGATCAGCCATCATATCTATTGAAAGGTCTGTTGCCATGCAAGTGTGGAGATATCAGCTGAATGTTACAACTTTTATTGCGTGTGAAAACACTGTTAATCTGCATATAATATTGTCTCACATCGATCACTGGTCACTGAACTGAACTGAACAGAAATCATACCGCAGCATACCTTGTGATACTGCCAAACATCAGACCATTGTCCACTGAATTGATATATCGTATTGTGATTTACACCCCTACTCATTTCATGCACATGCATAACAACTACCAGTGCCATTTTTTTTCACTGCACTGAGTAGTGTTATCATTATGAGGACTCTCATAAAATTCAACAAATGTTAGAGAAAAGGTTGTTGTTTCTTGAAAATAACCGACAATATATCAACAGGTTTTATTCCTACAGTTATTGAAATTGATGTTAAAATACTAAATCAGACTAGCTCTAGTGTGAACTCTCTCTATTAACTTTTATTCGCTGCCGAATAAGTGCTGTGTGGCCTCTTAGACAGTTATGAAACTGTATTGGTCTCATACTACTGGTAGAGATGGCCTCTTCCTCTCTATCTGACATCCCTACGTCTAATCACGTTAGGCAGGTGGGATGATGGCCTCCCTCCCCCTGTTTGTACAGAATAAATCCAGTTCTGGCTTGTGTTGGCTTCAGCTAAACCTTGGTGCCCACTCGGGCAGGTGGCCTTTTCATGCAGGAGGCCAGTGCAGGGGCCAGTTACAGAATCACAGCTATTCAAGCACAAAGATGTTGGCGTCCAGTCACCGCTCCAGCAAAGCGCGAACGCAGAAGCCCCTCACAAAGGAGACTCAGCCCAGGAGAGCTGATCCAGGATCAGGGGAGTGTGACTACCAAACTATAGGACCGTGGTCAAATTATTTCTTTGTTAAAGTTCGAAGCCTGTGAGCAGCTAGATCCTCCCAATATAAACCAAGCTCACATTCCAACTCAACTCTGAAGGTCGTTTCATCTCTGCAGCAAATGTCTCAGCCTACTTCCCTGAAAACACGCTGTGCTTCCCACAATTCTCACACTTCCTCTGTTGTCCCTTTCTTTTATACACACACAAGGCTTTAATATTTCCTAATACTAAGATAGTATTTTTATTATCGCCCCTATAGAATTACATGAAAACAGGGGAAATTACACCCTACGGCTACTTCCGACTCATTGTAGTTCCCAAATCGAGGCCCACGTGGCTTTAGCGGTCTCTTGTAACAGGTTTTAAGTGTGTAAATCTGTGTATGTGTGGGCTGTACGTATATATGAACTTAACTGAAAATCTTCAGGTTTTATACGGATTACGTGAGACAGGACTAATAGCATTAACAAGCATGAAATATAGAACCAACGTTTTATATTCATAAGGCCAATGGATGCATGAAATAGACTGAAGGTGTAAATCATACACAACAGCACTATGAAATAAATGGCAGTATTTAAGAGGATCACTGAAGGCACTCATTTGCTAGAAAATTGTTCCATTTAAGTTCATTATTAATACAATCTCAACCTGTAGTTTGGCGTAATGTGCGTATTACAGAAG
The DNA here is from genome assembly GCA_032718565.1 of Distichodus sexfasciatus. Classification (NCBI taxonomy): domain Eukaryota; kingdom Metazoa; phylum Chordata; class Actinopteri; order Characiformes; family Distichodontidae; genus Distichodus; species Distichodus sexfasciatus. The sequence continues at coordinate 96,059 of JAVGVS010000028.1, read as the reverse complement.
TTCACAAGTTTCCTACAACAAAGTGTTAATTCTTCAGAGGACCATAAAGCTACTGAATCTGTTATAGTGAATTACAAAATAAAATATATACAGTATATAGTATTTATAACAAACACAGTGAAGCACTGCAAACACCAGAAAAATGGAATGTCTTTACACCTGTTGTGCTGCTACACCAGTGTCGAGGAGAATTATTTTGATTTATCATACATTTCCGTTTAGGTTTAAACTTTCCCTTGCAGCAAGTGGATGCAGGTTCAGAAAGGTGATACCTTGTGATTTTTTTAATAACAGTTATTATTGTGAATTACCAGATAAGCTGCATTCTTTGTCCTTGATGTACATTGTAAAGATGAAAGCGTTAATGGGATGGAACAAATTCCCTGGTGATGTTTTAAATGGTTTCAGATTCCTGTTCATCCCTCTCATGTTCTTGTTTTGAGTAAATCAACTGAATATTAATTCTGTATCAGACTGGGAAATCATGACATTTAAAATGCATGTTCATGGTTCAAATGTGTGCTGGCTTCATTTAACTACGACAAATACACACATGTATGATACTTCTATAATGGATGTGTATAGTGTTTTTGTTTCAAAACAAATATTCAGAAAATATTCAGAATATTTTCTTCTGGTGCATATAGTATTGTGCTACTTCCTATATCTCTGGTATCTATGATAATCTCTTTTCTCATGACATTTGCCTGTGATTTAAACAATAACTTCATAAAATAATCTCCATTATTAAGAAGTAAGTGGTTAAAGGAGTTCAATCTTAATCAATTGAATTCAGTTGGACAGTAAACAATAAGAGTCAACATGCTCCCATTTCACCACAAGAAGGCGCCATTCCGCAAGGCTGACATCCACACACTGCAAAAGACTGGGGCTACACTGCAAGATGGCCCGAGACATAAAACCTAAACATCTCCTACCCTATATCACTCAGTCTTAAAATACCTACAACACCCAAGTGATCTGAAAAGAAAGCGCCTATAAATGCAACACTGAAGACATAAAAACTAAAAGTCGTGTGAAAAAACCACTAGATGCCAATGCTACCTAAATAAAATGTTATTTAGATTGTTTTCCCTTTATTCCAAATCCACTAGCATGTCAAGATGCCATTAGTTTTAAACCCAGTTCCAGGCCTTCAGTGAGGCTGGTACAGATCAAGCTGCCCTCAGACGGCCTTGTACCGTAAGGTCTTGTGCCACGGGTTAGTTTAGCGGTCACTGGGCGCTCGGTGAGTCCTGGCTGCCCGAGGAGTTCTGGAAGAAGGGAGAGAAGGAGGAGCGGACGGTGCGGCCTCTCAGAGGCTGCTGTACCCGGAAGTTGTTGACCATGCTCTTCTGAACATCCTCTTCAGCTGAGGTGAACAGCAAACTACGGAACACGGCCAGCTGGAGAGAGATGTGTAATTGTGAGTATAATAAAATGAAAAGAAAAAAAACTCAAGGAAGGGACAGATAATAAAATACACAGTAATAATATACTACTTAATACTACTACTTAAAATTTGATTGATACCAATATCGATGCTTCTCAATATTCTTATCGATACCACTCTCCTCAGTTTTGCAAAAACTTTGTTTATGGTGCCTTAAAATGCTGTTTGTGTGTGAAAAATCAAGGTGCATAGAAAAAGTCAATTGTAAAATATACCCATGTGCTTGTGGACACTTCGAAAATGCTAAAAAAACATCTTTAAAATAACATAACTCTCTATACAAGACAATAATAAGCAATGAGTTATCTGACATTTGAAACTATCCTGGAAACAACCGGTGCAAGACGGGAACAACCCCGGTCAGGCACCAACACACTGCAGGAAACAGAGATTCACAGTCCCATTCACACCTTACGGGGTCAATTTTTGCTAATTAACCTATAGTGCATGCATCTGGAGCAAACCCACACAAACACAGGGAGAGCATGCAAACTCCACACAGAAAGGCCCTATGGCTGACCCGTGGATCAAAACCAGGACCTTCTTGCTGTGGCACCACTGTGCCACCGTGCCGCTCACACATCGGAAACAATATAAGTTCAAATTTAAATCCCTAACAGTTAGATCAGTTATGAATGCATGCTATACTTAACATATTTAACCAACTCGACTCCAGTGTAGTGAAGGGCTTTTAAATCTTTCACAATAAACTCTGACATTTCGTTATTTTTCCCCTCGCCTAGCAACTGAGAACTGATTGGACCAGGGTGTCCGATTTCTGATATCTGACTAAGCTGTGGCTGATTTCTCACTGACGCTGTCTTAACAGGAAATATTCTACAATCAGCACCAGTTTATTTTTCTATTTTGTAGATTTATTTCATTGTTAGATTATTTATACACAAAGACATCATACAAAACACACACACACACACACACACAAACTTACTAAAATAAAGCAGACCTTAAAGAAGACTTGATGTACCCACGCAGAGGACAATTATACAACTAGTCATTTTACCACTAGTAATTAAGCAGTAAGTGAAGTGAAACTAGACAATAGCATTTTCACATTAGAGAGCGAGAGAGAGAGAGTTGAGAAAGACAGTCCATTGTTGTCTGGACTTTCCTGACTCTTTCTTACCTGATCGTGGCTCACTTCAACAGGCTGTTTCATAATGATCCATGTGACAGCCTCGGTGAGAGGAGGTGTGGTCAGAGAGCCGGCGTACGTCCAGTAGTCATCCATGTTTTCGGGCAGGAGGCAGGCGGGGTCAAACCTGGTAAACTCTACCACGCTCTCCTGAGAGAGAGAGAGAGAGAGAGAGAGAGGGAGAGAGGGAGAGAGGGAGAGACAGAAGAAGAGAGAGAGAGAGTGAGAGAGATAAATGGACAGTAAGTGGGGCATTTTCCCCATTATAAAACATGATCCTCTCTCTGCAATGTCTGGTCAAATTTGGTTTCTACCTTGTGTCTGACAGCTGGTAAAGCATCTACCAACTTCTGCAGGCCCTCATGTCTTTTTCCAACCTGAGGAAAACCGGACAATGCATATACTGAAATATTAGGGTGATTTACACAAATAACAGGGACATACTACACAGATAAAATATAATCCTGATTCACGCTGTAATGTTTTACTTGAGACTGACAGATTAAGCCCAAGCACCAAAGAACAAAACAGAATAGAATGCTTGGTCATTTTGCTACTGAGCAATTACACAGTCATAACTGAGCTCTTACAGACATACTGCTACTATGACTGACATGTGATCAGCCCATTTATGTTAAAAATTAAATCAGATTTAGGATTAAGTGGTCAGACTTCATTTCAAAGGAGATGATGTCCTAACACAGTCTGTTGATGACATATTAAAGGACTTAGTGAATGTGGAAGAATTTAAAAATAAAGTGCTTTTACAGACATATGAAGCAGGTGGAGAGGAGGATTATGGGTAGATTTAAGGTACACTACCTTCAGAAAAACTCCGATTACAGCCAGTCCATTATCCTCCATTACAGCCTCCTCAAATAGACTGAACTTATCAGAGTTCCAGTGTACAAGATGGAGCTGGGTGGAGGGGGAGAGCAAGTCAGGTCACGCACACAGGTCTCTTTCTTACACATACCCTTACTTTTTCTCTCTCTTTTCAACAGTTAGGGCCAATTTCCTAGATTAGGTCTAGTCCTAGACTAACTTTGAGATTGAATGGTAAATCTCCATTGGTACTACATAGTCCTAGACTAGGCTTAATCCATGACCAAGACACCAGCCCTATACTGTATGTTTTATTTAGATATATCCTTTAGCTCATATCTCTCTCAAAAACACACACATACTTATTTACATTCTTATATATTCTGCATACATTTGTTCTTACTTTCTCTAACACATATACACAAACACACTAACACGCAGTTTCTTGCTTGATCCTGGAAGATTTACTCTCACTTCTTTTGTGTCTCTCGAAGCTCTCAAACACTAACACACACTCCTCGGGCTCAATGGCTAAGTCCAAATCACATTAGAGCTCCCTTGAGCCTCTATTCATCCAGGATTTGGACTGAAAGTGAACTGAAATAGTAGACCAACAAAAAGCCAAGCTGCATAAAGGGACTTTTACACACGGCACTCCTTTATTTGACTGTCACCAGTGACTGTCTTTCTCTCTCTCAGGTGGCAGTGTTCTGATAATGGCATGCACAAGCATATACAGACACACAGACTCTGCAGAGTCAGAGTCAAAATCGCACAGCGAAAACAGAATATGTAAAAATCTTGTATGTGAAAAGTTAGCGTGTCCTCAGCATATACCCTGCCATGTGCTTCTACAAATGCGGTAATGGAGATGCTGAACGCCAGCGAGTTCATTCCACTTCAAAAATAGAGATACTCATAAATGCTCACTCTGCCCCCATGCAGACTTGGCATTGCATCACAGAACATATTTCCTGTGTGTAACTGTGACGTAAAGTACACCTGATATTATTAACCATCTGACACGGTGCCTAGACTTAAATCAAATAGAGTTGAACAAGTTTGTTCCTTACTACAATTACCATTAGAGATTATTAAGAACATACACAGTCAAAACTTCAGTTAGTGGAAAAATAAAAAGATCACATACAAATGGTAAGCACTTTGTAGTTTTCTGCTGCCTTTTCAAAGACTGACTGTGCTAATGGTAACATTCAAGCCTGTAAATTTGATCATTTCTGAGCGGTTTCATAGTTTATATTCATATGAGAGATAAACATCTTTCAGTAAAAAAAACTTTCTTCTCAAACAATCTACTTATAAACAAAGAGGCAAATCCCTAGACCGATATATAGATATACAGACAATGCAGTATACAGTATAGATTAAAAAAAATGAATGAGATATGCTTAGAATCTTCATATTTAACTGCCGCAGACCATATGCACATCCAAATTGGTGGCTGAATTTCGCTTGTAACTATTGCACAGTTTCTTTTCCTACCTCTAGTTTAAAGTTTTTATATTTTATAGGCTATATATATATTTATATGTCGGCGTGTGTCTCTATGTACGTGTACATAGTAAAGATGACAAAGTCTACTTTAACTTTGACTTTAAAAGTGAACTGCTGATGCTGGATCCATCAGCCTTTTCTACAGTAATATGCACATGTACAGTCACTGTCTGTAGAACAACCTTATAAAAAGACTTTCTCTATTATATATATTTTATAAATATTCTTTATTCTTACTCTTTAGTTTATTGTAAGATTCTTAACTTAACCTGTAATTTTTTTAATTCTAAATTCTATTTTTTGATTGCACAGTATTTGGGTCGTTCAGGGTACATTTCACTACATTATATACTTATATAACTGTAAATGTGAACTAAAGAATCTTTGAATCTGGCAAAGTGTGCAAATCGGTATATTTCTCCCATCGGACCCTGACCTCAGTAAGTACTTTAGTTAGATTAGTTTAAAGTCATCGTTTGTAAAAGTGCATTACCTCAGTTGACATTGTGTAAACTGTTTGCCATTCCACACCACATCATTCTCAGGTTTTGTAATAGTGAGCAAATATGGAATTCAACAGCAGTCAATAGACATGAAACAAAGCACACACACACCTCGGCGGGATAAAGTCTGCGGTCCACAGTGTGTTCAGAGCCCCAGGCATTAGTCTCACCCCAGTGGAAATGGAACTGGCACAGCCTAAATTGGTCCTCCAGCGGCCCACCGCTTAGTGCTGAAACACACACGCGCATACACACACACACACACAAGCTCTAAACAGAACATTCACAGGCTAAAACTAGCAAACATAAATCCCTCTCAGTAGTTCTAACAAGCATGGCTTACTGGATTTGTCTGTGGTGTCATCATACTCCACGAGGAAGGAGTAACCGTTGTTCCAGATCTGCTGGCAGGTTTTGGGGTCGTAGCGAGGTAAAAGGGGCCTCAGCTGAGGGTCATAGACGCTTTTTCGGACAGAGATGTCAATGGGAGACTGGCGGTCACCACCGGGCACGGTCAATGGCTCCTGCCACATCGGGTGCACTGGAAAAGAAAATGCCACGTCATGTCAGTGTTATATTTCTTGAGCATCTTGGCAGGCCCCAGTTGCACTGGCAGGAAAATTGTGAAAGACTTACTAATAAAACTGAAAACAATTTGTGGGACTTATATGTTTTTAGTGAAACATCTCCACATTCCACAAAGTTAAAAAATATTTTATACTTTCTTTAAATATACGTTTGCAGTGAACTAATAGAAATTCAGAAATTAAATGTATTCATTCTATAGAATACATGGAACATAGCAAAAATCAACACATTTGATCATTTTTACTTCTTTTCTTCAGTCATATCAACGTCTTCTGAAACCAATGTGATTTTAACATTGATCACTTTCTTCACAAATGACAAAGATGCAAACCCCTGGGCCCTTTAACTGACACTACACTCAGAGCTATTTTTCCAGGCAGCTCATGAGATGTTTGTTGTTTAAATTTAACAAATATATAAAGTAGGAAACACTGAGGCTGAGTGACATAGTGAAAGAGACGACTGCTGTAGTTCTGAGGAGTATTTCTGTTAGATAATTGTTAGAAACATAATTTTTAAACACAAGTAGTTTGAAATCTTATCACTTACAATAGACATCAATGTGAATGTTTAAGGCATCTCTGCCACTTTAAGGCAGAGATCAAATCCTACTTAAGTATTCCACTAACTTTTTGACAGAGGGAAGAAGAAGCTACGAAAAAATACCATCGATCCCCAACTAAATGACGACAAAATGTTGGCTCCCTACTGGACCACCACAGCAGAGGATGAATGACTAACTGTAGTTCTATGAGTGAAAAAAGATAAAAAGACGACCTACTTTTCATAACGCATTCTCCCGCTTCGTGTGCTGTGTTACACATCTTGTCTGATCTACTAAAAAGCTGTAAAAGAAAATGAAATAAAAGTCTGGTTCGTCCAGATGTCCTTCCACGATTTGCACCAAACGAGAAGAGAAGCGAAAAGAATGATGTCTCTCTTTCTGTGATCCAGTGACTCAGAAATGATCAGTGAAGGGAAAAAACTCTGAAGGAAATGACATATGGAATGTAACCCGCAAAAAAAAAAAATCACGGCAGGAAAACGAGCCACAGGAATTCCTCGATGCTAAGTTTCCTCTGAGACTAGAAAGCATGAGCTCGACGTCCCTCCTGTCCGTGTTTAAAGAAAGAAAAAAATGTCAAACCAAAGCTGCTCTCTGGTGTGATTTTAGCTGCCTCTCATCGTAAAAGTCACATGTCCTTCAAAAGCATATAAAGCGGATTAAATGCTAGAGCTCAGGAATGTGACCAGAAAAAAGGGGATTTTATGAGCTTCATGGCTGAGAGTTAATTCCAGCTTAAGCCAAATGCCTCCAACAGACTTTTACGACTGCACAGAAACAGGTCTGTGGGCAGGACATGCAGTAATATAACATTTATTTTTTTAACCAGAGCTCTTTTCCTTGTACTAGTAACACTAAAGAGCAACTTCACTAGCTTGTTTTCCTCCCTTTCATTTGCTGGACTAGAACTGACCATCTAGTACAGGCACTCATGGGCAAAAAAGAAAAAAAAAGAATAAGGAAGGTCCATTTTGGCCAACTAAATGTTAGATGCTCAAGACACAATGAGCAGTTTGAACAAAATACAGATTTCTGGGGGATGAAAGTACAACATAACCTGAAGCTGCTGGTTTTACCTAAAACAAGTTAGCCAGGTCTGAGTCCGCCACAGAAATATCTTCACCTATTAATCTATTCAAGAGGCAACTAATTAGGGTTCATATCAATGTAAGGCCAGATAACAGACAAGTACAGGTTCAAGGTAGCATTCAAATACTACACAAAGGATTAGATAAGAGTTGTGCAGTTTTCTTTTATCTTGATTTATACAAAAAGCAATCAGTGCAATATCTGTCCTCTCATTGTTGACATCACAAAAGCCTGGTAAGGCTATCCCGCCTGGGACTATGTGTTAAGAAAAACATATATCTTTAATATGTTAATATGGTGATTGTATCAGGTTTTGGCCTTTTAAAGATCTCATATATTAACCTTCAAAATAGTAGATACATATACTGTATGTGTTCTTGTATTTATTTCTTGAACGTATGTAAATGTAACACTGCTGCTATTCACACTGTCTGTAGAGTTTGTACAACTAGAGCTCTCATTTATCGACGTGTTCTGGAATTTCTGGTCTTTTAATTTTGTATAGTGTTATAAAAGCTTACATGTTAAGAGTGTATGTGAAGGATTAAAAACAACCACAGTATCATATATATGAAAAATACATGCCTAATAAATAGGCTCTAAAAGGCCTACAGATAGACATCCATGTGGCAGAACGCTGCACAAGAGCAGCTCTACAGTATTTACATGTGTAGGCCTACACATTTATACCAAGAGATACAGAACCAGAGCAGACAGACTTGTTTCACACCAGTAACTATGTACTTTGTCAGTTGAAGTCGGGAAAATAATACAGGGCATTAAAACCAAAACAAGAGATACTCAGGAGGAGCTTCTACTTTCAGGCAAAAGACTCTCAACGAAGGCATGGTAACACAGTTTTAAGTAATACAAACTGGATATTAACTCTAGTCCTGTACTAAACTACATCACACACCTGCCTCAGGACAGTTGCCTATTACGCAACACATAGCACAACTGTACTTCTACAGAGGAATGTAATTACAATGGAACATGGGTCTTAAGAGTGAATCTGGGATGTTTTCACTCCATGCTGTATACACTGTGTCACTATGTATGGGAACAATAAAGAATCTTGTGCTCTAGTTCTTAAGTTAGTTGGCACACAAATTGCTGAAACCATAAACAGAAAAGCTGTCGTTCTGGAGGAGGACATGTGATTGAAGTGGAAAAGTTTACTACACGATCAGGACAGCGCAGGAACAGAACAGACTTACGAAACACATGATTAAAGGCAAAACAAGGAATGATTACATCAGCCACAACATGTGGGAGTGTCAGTTCACTTCGACTTAAGGTTGTTTGAGTTTATCATGATAATCTTTTTCTCATTTAGAAAGCTTAAACTTTTAACATAGTCAGCAAACAAATGTAATTAAGCTGTTCTTTTCTCTCTCTCTCTTTGAGTTTCTTTGCGTTCGCACGAAATAATGTTATAAGATAAGTACAAACATGGACCCGGAAACGTGCACAACAGCCAACACCTCCCTATGACCTGAGATGACTTTATATGATGTAGTTATTGGCATCCAAGTTTGACGATAAAAATTACCTGAAAAGAAATATCTTTACTACTGGTGGTATTCTATTCATTAATGCACTCAGAGTGGTGTAACAAAACAAATGTGCGTTAAAATGCCCTATAGGTTTTGGAGACATCTGGAACATTCCATGGAGAGATACTTACTCTGGGAGAGGACATATCTGCTGGAACACGCCGTTAGGTTGCAGCCCCGAGCGGGAACCCAGCGCTGCTCACGCCGCGGCGCCGCCAAGTGCCTCTGGAGCTGGCGGCCGAGCGGCACTACGAGCGACCTGAGGGTCACCACCATCCTGCCTCTAAACTTAACCAGGCGTTATGGCCTCTTAGGAACCACGAGGAAACGTCACCAAGCCTAGCAATCGCGTCGACGAACAACTGAATCCTATTTAACTGCACCTGCGACGCACCTTGACCGTGCCCGGTCCTGTAAAACCGCAAAACAACTAGCGTCTTTTTTTATTTAGACATTTTTTGACGATCCTGCCAACTGGTGAGGCAAGTCGCCTACGTCACGTCGATTCCGCAGTCTGATTGGCGAATTGCTGAGAGGAGGCGGGATTTAAAAGCGTCTGTACACAAACAGCCCCGGAGACTGGTCAAAAACTTGCGTTTACTAGACAATTCACAATTATATTAAAAACATCGCGTTAATAAGATACAAATGATTGGTTTTTCAGATGGTAAACTCGATTTTAAAGTGAGCAGGGTTGGCGATGAGTGAGGAGATGAATGGGTTTAGTGGCTTCCCTTTTGTAGAGGGGGTCGCGCAGGGAACTGGCCAATCAGCGCTCTGCTTTTCAGGGGCGTTTCACACTAAGTTCCGCTGACGCGAGTAATTTTTTAACCCTAAAATAACCGCGAGGGCCAATCCTTACCTCCATCCAGGCATAGCGAGTTAGTTCAGTGTAACAAAAACTGAGAAAACTGCACACCGTTGTTTTTAATAATATTACATACATACAGTGCTGTGTGGGTTAATATGTGTAGAAAAAGAAATGCATCATTTATCATTATCACATATAAATGTATGACAATTTAAGTAAATATCACGTGATTTTGTTACAGCAGCATGATATATTAAACTTCTTGTTTTATACAAATATTAACCCACATTAACAATGTGTTTTTAATATGACAAAACTGCATTCTGCTGTGGTCAATTTATCATGGTATGGTGACTTATTCCAAACTGATTTCAAATAATATTCTAAAAATTGTGATTTAGAAGGTAAACATGAAGAGGAACATTAACTATTTTTAGGCAATAATGGAGTACATCAGAAACCCCTTGGGGGGGGGGGGACAACTCTCAGACATCACTACGCTATCATTAATAACATGGCATTCTTTGTATTAAGAAAAGCAAAAAAAGCAAAACTGTCTTCATTAGCCATAGCAGGACCTTAACATCATAAGACTCAGACAGGCACAACAGTCTGTAGTCTATGAACTGAATGAAATGACAACAGATCTTAAGTCCTAAGCTGCATATGCCAACTAGGTAATAGGTATCATCCAAGCTGCTACTTGGATGAACTCATTCAGTGCGGTTAATCTTTTTGGACTATTGACCCCCATCCAACGTAAACATAAGAACACGCCGGGAAAAAAACAGCATGTTCTCATTTAGCAGCAAAACATCTCCCACGTCTTCAGTTCATACTGACCCTAATGTGAAGTTGTGAAACTGCTTCTTTACAAGATCAAGAAACATTCTTAGAATGTGCTTCTTATCCGTTGGCTGTGAAATTAAATTCCAACGAATCAGCTCCTTCTTGAATATTTGCCTACTTTGTTAAAACTGGTATTACAGCTAACGAAGATGAGTTTCACTGCATCAACAAATAATGCAGCTTAGATAACTAATAAATGAGGCAGACTGAGCCATGTAACATTGAGAGTATGGTGACCATCAGGATCTTAAATCCTGCTTTTGAACAAAGTACAAGCAAAGACATAAGAGAAATAAATGTCATCAAAGTGTATTGAAATGAAAAAAGGAGTACACATTTTTAACCTTTATATCAGAGAGAAAAGTTGATAAATGGAAGGCAGAGAGAAATTAAGGTTGCCTACTCAGAACGTACGTTGCATAAAAAAAAACCAATAAATATGGAACATTAACAATGGCAAATTCCAGCAAAGCACATCAGCGTGTCCATACTCCCTTAAAAAGCCCATAAAAATAGGCACATCCTGTCATAACATACATGTTGTAAAAATGAATACAAAGTTCAGAACTACCAAGCTCAGTCCTTTTTGTGGTCAAAGCAGTCACAAAAAAGAGAATAAAGACATCCATTGAGGCTTCGGTCGTTTTTGTACATATATATTTACACGTGGTAGATATCAAGGGAAACAGTATGAAAATACAACAAAAGTCTCTCTGGCAGGAGGGAAGACCAGAGAAAACATTAGTCTAGCGTGATGATGTCGTCGTCATCCTCGGCAGGTTGCTGTTCAAGGCGCTTGCGCTTCGATGGAGTTTCACCCGTTTCCGCGTCTTGGAGTTTCCTCTTTTGGCTGCCGGCCTCCATGGAAATGTCTGTGGTGCTGGAGGAAGGCTCTTCATCAGATTCAACAAGGAGCACATCGTCCTCCTCGACCACAGCTAAGCATAGAAAAAAAATTACAATTTCAATTATAGCTAAAAAAAGACATGGTTTTTAAAAAAGTCAATACAAAGTGTGATGCAAAGTTGAAGTTTTACATTTTGATGAGGTAGAGGGCTGGGCCACGTCTTTGTTGCCATTTGTGATGTTCTTCTCTTCCTCTGGTGCACTAGAGGGTGGAGCCTTTTCAGGGGCGTCCCCTACAACCTCAAACTCCACATCCCTTGGCATTTCCTCACTGCCACACACACACACACACACACACGTAAATACTGCACTATCACAAGGACTTCAATTTTAACAGAGGGAGAATGGACACACAACAAACACACTTACCAGTGCACTACATTTACCAAAAGCGTGTAGTCCTGCAGAAAGTCATCAGCTTGTAGACGACTACCATTTCGAATCCCGAAGTCTGACAAAAACTTGCTGTTGTTTGCTACAAACACACAGCGATAAGCAATTAGTCTCACTGCTAGTAGACACAATCAGTCATTAGTTCAGCAAGATGCAACTTACTGCAAAGGCTTATTCCAACCAATATTTTCACAAATTTAAGTGCTAGTGTAGTTAAAAGGGCTTGTAAATGAACAATTCTGAGTAACACATTTGAGTAACCATGAACGAAATGAAAGCAGGCTCCCTCTATAGGTCATTTTGTAAACCGCAGCCTCACCTTCTGTCTCTCCTTCCTCTGAGGAGATGAGGATGGTTCCCTTCCCATCCTCTATTTGAACATCAGGGGCAACCATGCCAAACTTTTCCTTTAATATCTGGAAAGCAAAATGTGTAAAATAATTTAAAAATATTAAATATACAATTTCATACCCAGCGTCTAAATAATTAGAAGGATCTCACATGGGAAATACTTTAATAAATACTATCAGCAGGATAATCTTTGTTATTGGTCAAGTCGGAGTAGAGCTGGGCAAATTTACCTCATATCATTATCACGATTAATTGAACGTTTTCTCTCTGTTACAATTAATAAACAATTATTTTGCTTTTTATGTTTGTTTGCTCCCCTCACATCTCACTGAAAATGTTTGTACTGTAAATAGTCTCATCAGTTAAAGCTGGAATAAGAACTAATAGCCGAAGGAAACAGACTTATTAAAGCAATGTCATTGTTAAATGCTAGGCATATTTAATGCGTTCGTACCTTATCCTGCAGCGTCTGTACCATGATTTTGTGCACACTTAGTTTGACTGTAACCTCAGGTTTGCTGGCACACACGTAGCAGTTGGGATTGGGCCGGTCCAGTGCACATGGAACCAGCAGCTTCTTCCTTGGGTTTGGCTGCTTGTTCAGGAAGATCTAAGACGACAACAATAAGTGGCACATTTACAGTTACAGGATTTAACAAACGCTCTAATCCAGAGAGCACTGCATATTACAGGGGAAGAAACAACAGTGTTGAATGGTACACATGGCAGGTGTTAGTGGAGGTGTGAAAACATGACAGAGTTTGTGTAGCGCTGTTCTCACCGTGCGGCACTGCTGCAAGTCTGAGCTGAGGATCTTCAGAGCCTCCAACACGATGAGACCAGCAATGACTGCGTTAGTGGTGGCTATTGCTGGGATGATGTTGCCAGCCATGGCTGATAGAGGAAACAACACATGCACATGAAGGTGCAAGAAGATACTACTGACAATTAAGAGTTCCTACCTTAATATCAATGTGTGGAAACTAGGGCTGCAATAATGCTATGATTATTTCTGAGTATTGAAACAACTAATTGATTAAATTTATTAAATAGTTGGCAACAAATTTAAGAATCGATTAGTTGGGTCTACGTTATTATCCACATACTGTACATACAGTAAGCTAACCAAAGCCACAGTGGCAGTAAAGCACCATTAAGCTGGATGTCGACCACTATAAAAGAAGAATAAGAAGGAGACAAGAACCAGTGCTGCCCTGTCACAAAAACTGAAGTAATTGCGTAGAAAAGCATGATTGACATTTTTCCTGATGTAAACACATGCGCTGTTTGTTAGCATGCACGACTCTCATAGGGAAGTCCAACATTCACTGCAAGACAGTGCCGTGCCTTGCCGTCACAAAAACACGCACACTGCGTTTATTATTGCGGCGCAACTCTCATGTGGGATGCCATCTAGTACAAAAATGTAGTTCTCTCCCAGAAATAAGTCAAAAATGAGTTATAGGCCAAAAGGAGTACAAATTGGCTACAGAAGACCAAAACTTCAATATTTCTTTGTTTTCAATTCATCACAATTTTTTCCCCATTTTATCATGTTAGAGAGCAAAAAATAAATATAGGAAAACAGAAACGGACAGTTTGGTTTATTTAAAAAATGCTGAAAATCAATGCATATTAATCGATTAACAAAATAATGGTTATTTGCAGCCCTGAAATAGTTGCCCACTAATTTATTACCTGATTAGTCTTTACATCCTTACGTAGCATATGTAATCATATCATTAGGTAAACAAATGTGGCTGAGGGTTTCATTTCCAATAAATACAATTTAAATGAGCGATTGTATTGCAGTAACACAATCTTCAAATGATTTATGCGATGGAAGATTGACAGCACAATACAAAAAAAGAGAGGTTAAAATAAACTACATTAAAGTTATCTTGAAGTGGCTAAGGTAAGTGACTGTCAGTTTTCTGTCTCTAAAATATATGTAAACATTTCTGAGTCATTAAAAATGCTGATCTATTAGATTTAAATGCGGGTGAATCTAATGACAAACTATTTAATGTATTTTTAATGCATGTTTTTTGGCTATTTTAACCAACTAAATGATTAATCAGAAAAAAGACTGACTATTAGATTATGAAAATAATCATTAGTAGCATCCCTAGTGGAAACACTTGCATAAACATTCCTATAAACACAAACAAATAAATGAGAGAAATCTGTAGCCTTATCTTTATGAGGAGAAGGATGTCAATAACAACTGTTAAGAGAATGCCTCATTATTGCCATCAGCTGCAGTGAAACGTGCAGAAACACCGCCAGAAGCAACGTGCAGAATGTGTGTTTTGTGAGAATTTGCTAGAGTGGTCCTTAGGTAAATATTGACTCAGTGTTAAAGATTACTGAAAGAGAGATTTAAAAAAAAAAAATCACTTCACGCTTCACATACTCACATTTGACGTCAAAGCGGCTCTTCATGGCCATGCTGAAGATGTGCATGCGCAAATTAGCAGCGGCAGTCACAAAGTCCATAGCAGGAGGGTCATCCTGAGAGAGACATTAGACTGTTACGATTCTATTATTATCCATTTATAAAGTTTAATTTAATACCAAACTTTTAATTTGGTGCTATTTTCTTATTTGCACATTAAGAAAAGGAAGTGTTCGCTCACCTTATCCCAGACCAGCTCGGCCCCATCTCCCTTTTCGGCCAGCTGTGAGCGGAGTGTCTCTACGCTGTGTTGGAAGAGTTGGGAATATCCACCAACACTCAGGACATGTTGGTCCTTCAGACCTGAACCGCACAACTCATCCTGAGCTTTTACTAGACACAGAGACAAAAACAAAACACTTCATGCAACACAAATTAACAGATTACAGTTGTAGAGCAGTATTACGTAGTCTTTACATTAACAAATCTGAACTTAGAACTAGTTACAAGTAAGTCATATCACATAGCACTACTATGGTCGTGTATAAGCTGTTTATATTGCAGCAATCGTTCAGTAGGAGTCAATATGTAAATGCTAACATGGCTAGAGAACGTCTCAACTTGAGAACACCACTTCTAAACCGTGAAGGCAAAGATAATTCCCCACTGAATTTTGTCTTCTGTCTAAATAGCGAGAAGTACTTTAGATTTCAGATTTGCATCTTTTTTTTTAACCAAACTCACAAATACTGCTTATGTCCACAGTCATCGCGGCTTGATTCCGTTTTGGCTCTGTGAGACTGGCCAGGTATGTGTTGCTTTATTCACAATGGAGAAATACTTGTTTGCTGTACAGTGTTTTTACTGTTGTGTCATAAATGAAATGTGTTACCATACTGACATAAGTGCTACTCAAGTGCTCACCTAGCTGCTGTACTTCAGCCCAGTCCAGCGGTATCGGGGCCTTCCTCTTCTTCCACAGCTTATCCATGGTTAATAAATACATGATATCGTCTTTGAAAAGCTAGAACATTGGAACAAAACTTAAATGTAACCCTCTGCTGTGGCTCACACATTAAAGCAGCATCAGAGATAAAGGCGAGTACAAACTAATGCTTCTAAAATTGCATTTTGCTGCAGCTGCCTTGAGCTTAAAATCCCTAATCTTCAGAGATACCACACAAGAACAAATACGTAACAGATATGGGGCAGTTGGTAGCATAACAGTTAAAGGGTTTCACCCTGTGATTGGAATCCCAGACCGGTAAAGGTACCACTGAGGTATTCATGAGCAAGGTATCATCCCCAAGCACTGCTCCCCAGACGCTGCCAATGTTAGCTGCCCACTGCTCCTTCATGATGGGTCATTTAGTTGTGATGGAACTCATATTTTTACAGAGTAGAAACTGATTGATAGTAAATGACTATCTGACAATCATTATTGCTATTAAAATTGTAATAAGTGACCCTAGGACTGTGTATTTTAATGTGATTAAGAAGTGCTACTAGTTTAAAGAGCGAATCTACAGCCAGACCTGACGCTTAATCAATATACCGATTAACTAGATTAAGATTAATGAATGACTATTTTGTTTGCTTTTTTGTCCTCATAGTTCAGTAACAAGGTCTGGCTGTAAATACAGTTCAACACCTACAAATGTTTATATATTTTTCCTAATGAAAGAGTGCATACTCTTATTATTATTCTTATTAGTAGTAGTATTAATTGTAACATTAACACTCCCAATTGCCATGGGCAAGAGTACATTGATTAGAGGTTTTTTTTTGTTTTTTTTTTAACATTAATTGCCCAGCCCTAATGTACAACCATTATTGTGCAGAGTACCACATTTCTTACCTTGTTAAAAAGTTTTACAGGGTCGAACCCTGTGGAGCGAGCCCACTCTTTGGTAGAAACACGTTTAATATCGCCATCCTGATCTGAGGCTGTGGCTTTCGCTGCCGTTTCTTCGGGGTTCCCTAAAATATTTAGAAAAATACAATCTCAAACCAATGTTGTATCAGGAGAATTTTATACTTGTAGGAGGTGTAAAAGTGTCCAAAAGACTGCAAACTCAAGCAATGATATTTCAACAAAAATAGCATGAGTCTACTTTGAAACCTCTAGTGTTGTGGATTGGCATACAAAGGAGAAGGGAGATTAAAATGACTGGTTTCATCTTACTGATGTTACAATTCTGTTTTGTTCACATGTTGTTACAAGTACGAACTGACCGTGATAGTTTAAATAATATGTAAAAGTACGATTATTCAAGATCTCACTCACATGCAGCCTCTGGGTCGGCTGTGTCAGGGGAGACTTCCTGATCTGCATCCTCCTCTCCAAACAGCTGACTGATAAAACATCACAACGCCATAAGTGGAAAGTGTCTGTACATGGGTGCGCATTTACAGTTCTCCTCTGCTGTCTGTGTTGCGAGCGTGGTGGAGTTCTACACACGCACCAGGGGACAGAGAATGTGCTTCGGAAAAATTTGTCATAAAAAGAACACCATGACTCCTTTAATTGTTTCGATGTCCGTCTAACCCTAATCCTACACTCCCAACCCAACAAAGCTGTAAACCTAGGAGAAACACTTACATCCAGAAAAACTGGCAACTTAATTATCAGACAACCACATAAAAATGATTTTGCTTTGGTGAAAAGTTCATCAACCTGGTATGCGCACGTGGTATGTGTAAAGTTCCATGTGGACCCTTGATAGTCAACTAAATTTGCTGTTCAGTACACCAGGAAATTTCTCTGCACCCATCGCTTGGTTTATAATGACTTTTCAGAATAGTTATCGTGTGTATATCACAAAACTATGCAAACACAAATGTTTCTCTGTAACAGATGTTTACAGTAATGAGTCAAGAATAAATGAATCAAATGTACACCAGGCTTCAGTCAGATAAACATCGGCACTGGAGGTACTTGTGGTCCAAGCTCGTCTTATGATCGATTCGCGATTTAAAGTGTCCAGATTAATTCTGTGTTGATGCCTTAAAATTCCCAGCCCGAATTTTTATATATTACCCTTTGAAACATTGCCTATGGACATGATGACATAAAGTGGAAAGTACAGAACAACAGACAACTTACTTGAAGAGGTATTTGGCCCACACTATGCAGTGTATGGGTTCGGAGGGAGTGTTCCGGATGGTGCATCCAGGGAAGGTTTTCTGGGTAGGTTTCGGCTGGCACTCGTAGCACTCTGTCATGCCCTGTATTCAAAAGGGAAGCGAGTTATAGACTTATTCTTTAATTTTAACTTTATAAATATATATTAATAAATAAATCCTAACAGCTTTAACTATATTTTAAAAAGAGACATCTCAAAACCTGTCGACCAAATAATCTATTTTGTGAGGTGGGACCCACCTTCTTGATGACCGTGACTTGGCCCAGGTAGCCTGCCGTCCCGCTTTCTATCAGAGGAATGTCGGCTGCTAAACACATCCTGTTCACATGGTTCCTGGCCGCTGGATGGGATAACCATTTAGTGATGAGTTAAACACAAAAACAAGTGACCGTCATGCTCACTGTGCCAACGTTAGTCATTGATGACACAAACCTCTGTTGTCCAGGGCGTTCATCACCAGCTGGAAGTTCCTAAAGAATTCCACATTGTAGTCTGGACTACGAGAGACAAAAAATTCTCAGATTACATACAATATATACACACAATAAATATAATATATAAACAAATATTGGTCAACACATTTCAGAGTAGCTCACATGGTTAAGAATAACTTGACCTAGAATACTTTAAATGATCTTTAAATAAGTACTTCAAATACTTAAAAAAAACACTCACTTTAATCTTCAGTACAATTTTCAGCATAATGCACATCCTGACATTAGATTTTTGTAATGACTTTTGGAAAAGAGCCCTTTACCGCCTTTGGCCTTCTAGCTGAAATCTTATTTTCTTTTTCGTCCCAACATACAGTGCTGTTAAAAACTGTGACTCACTTCATAATGCTGTCGTGGTAGGCTGTGATGTTTGCAGAGGGACAGAACCTCAGGACACTTTCTTTGGCAACCTGAAATAAACAAATTCATTATCCGATGCACCTCAGAGCAAATAAGTAAAATAGACGGGTGAAAGCTGTAAGAGCTGTCTGACCTGGGCTTTAGACTTGCCCACATGCTTCTTCTGAAACAGGAACTGTCTGTTGAGATTGCTGACATCAATTGTGTCCAGGTCAATCTAAGGAGCAAAAACCAAACACAGACAAGCGATTATTTATTTGTTTCATATCACATGCAAAACCATACAACTTTGGTTTGAACAAATGACTTGTAGTGCTTGTTAGACAGGTAATGGGGTTTAAACTACCCTACATTTATCCCAAGTTCATAGTAGTGGAGACTGCTGTACAGAAAATGTAGTGTAAAAGAAACTTTGTATTTATGATCGAGTCATGGGCCAGACGTAGTTTAATAAATATGTTTCAATCCCAAAATAAAATCTGCACAGACAAGATAGTTAATGTGAGCTCTCCAGTCTGTTCACCTTCCGAATGATTTTAAAAAGTGTGCAGTATAAACCAACCCAAAGTCTAATTTTATTCTGCACACTGTGCTGTTTGGGACTAAGCTTGTATCTGAAATAACGCCCTACAACGTGCAAAGCACAGAACCTAAAATAAAACCTTCACACCCATAGAGTGCAGCACATATCAAATAAGGCTGAAAATATACTGCTAGATATCATGGACAATGATAATTGAGGGTGATGGTGTCTCTCTTGTTAGATACTGGCTTTAGGCAGGCACTTACATCTTTATCTGCTTCAACTATATAATTAAATATAGTCTCAAATGTGCAAAAACGTATTTTATCCTTATGCAGGGAGTCATGGCACATAATGTCAAGTAGAATAAATTAAATCAAGCACAATATTTCCAAGTATTTTCTGCATGACGGACTGGTAGAGCTGAAGTGGTGGACAAGTATTACATGAACATGGTGTTTGGATTTTGTAACATTATTCTTATATTCGTTTATGTTGATGCACGGCCCAACAAAATGACTCCAATCATTCTAGAATTTATATATATGAAAAATACTGTATTCGCAAATAGTATACTGTGTAGCCTCGCTACGTATCTACAAGTAAAATATTTCGCTTTATGTGCACTTCATATAGAGCTGCAAAAGTTGTTACGCTATATGGTGTGTCGTGCACTAAATAGTGCGTAAAAAGTCCCAGTGTCACACTGAAAGAAGTGCACTCAAAATGAAGTAGGGAACCACTGGAGACTCAGAACGAGATACACCCAAAACTGAAATCTTTGAGCATCTTCTCCAACAATTACCGACTCGGCCTTAAATAGGGAACATAACACATCATTCCACACTCGGTTCATAAACAATAAATAATACAAACATAATCTACAGTATAAATCAGTTATTTAACAAATGCATATAAAATCTGAGCAAAATGGCTCATTACCGAGGGTAGCTATGAGAACTAGAAGTCAGTAAAGTTAAGCGAAAGAGTTTCGCATATTGTATCTTCGCATATTGTTTTGGCCTTAGTTAAAGGTGAATTACAACATATATATTTACCGGCTGGTAGTGTCTAAATAAATGGTGTAAGTTAGCGCAGTTAGCTTATTATGAGTGTTAGCCGGCTGCTAACACTGGTTAACAAAAGCATGGCGCCAGAACAGCCATTCAATCTGAGCGGAAAAGTCGTCTAAATTTCAGTTCAAACGAGACACCGGGGGTTAGCTACGGACTCGAATTGCGCCAAAAGCTTCACGCCGCCGTTCGGTGCCAGTTTCTGGGGGGTTTAAAGGCCGGATTCGGCTCGTTAGGCCGCGTAAAGACGCGGCGGCAGAATCTTTTTCTCACCACTTGGATGTTTTTGAAGCCGGTGAGGACGAGGTTCTTCAGCAGCTCGCAGCCGATTCCGCCCGCTCCCACCACCAGCACCCGGCAGGAGGAGAGCGAGTCGGCGAGCTCTTTACGGAGCGGCCCCACCAGCTGCGCCATGCTCAGAGATTTCGGGCGTGTTTTTGTTTTGGTTTTTTGATTCACGGACGAGAGGATCGACTCCGCGGCCGGGAGGGAGTAACAGAAAGTCGGAGACGGAGACAAGAGACGGCGGTGCGAAGGAGCGCTACACTGAGTTCACTGCTGGGGGCGCTCGCGTCACGCACCATCCTCCAAAATCGCGCCATCGCCGAGTGAGCCGCTTTGTGATTGGCCGCCTTGGGTTCTAAGACGCGTCGCGATTGGTTGCTTTTTCTATCTAAGACGTGCCGAGGTTGGTCAGAA
Source organism: Distichodus sexfasciatus (assembly GCA_032718565.1). NCBI lineage: Eukaryota > Metazoa > Chordata > Actinopteri > Characiformes > Distichodontidae > Distichodus > Distichodus sexfasciatus. Next base: position 74,809 of record JAVGVS010000028.1, on the reverse strand, counting down.
TCTGAGGCTACGTGCTAAACCGTCACATATTGCCGGACTTGGTAATGTCAAAATAGAAGTTTTTTTCTTTGTTAAACGAATTATAGAGCATTGTTGTAATTTTAGGCAATGAAATGTCTGTATTTTGTAAAGATGAATTATGCTTATATTCATAATATTTTTCACAAATATTTTATAATATTTATTGAAATATTTCATGGATTTACACACTGCCACAGAGGATCCTAAGAATTGGTAAGTTTCACATTTGCATGTTAATATGAGTTAAACTAGAATGTGCCCATCGTCTTGCGAGACGTCTTTACATCTTGTAAAATCCTAAATGCAAAAAGGCATGTAAGGCTTATTAGGTCTTAAATCCTTACGTTGTTTGTAAGTTATATTTTTCATTAATTCAGTCAACACATCTTGGATGTGTAGATAGAACAGAAAAAAATATTTACAAATTGTACACATTTTTTACTGCCATGTGCCGTTTAGGATACAGTCTGAAAGAAGCGTTGCGGCTGAGCTCCTTATCGCCCTCTGTTGTCTAGACTGTTTACATTTCAGTTGTGTATGTGTTTCGGATATCTGTATGAATATAATATAAACAAAAATGCACTTCAAATCACTCATCAGTCATACAAAAATTACATAAATATGCAGACCAACCACTGCAGCACTGCAGTTCATTGCAGGCATTTTTTTTCTATTATTCATGTATTCTGTTATCTATGAAAGTCTGTTATCTGTTTCTGCTCTGTACTTTTGGTGTTTCATTTTGTAGAATATTAAACACCACCAAAATGATCTTTTGATGAACAAGCATCCAAGATTCTAAAATTGTGACTATTTGTCATTATGATAACATCTTGTCTATGAAGTTAAATCCCTTAGGGTATTACATTGATTTGTCTAAATATAGTGTGTTATTTCTGAGAAATAAATACAAAGCATATTTCCAAAAAAGTTTGATATTTTCTAAAGCACAATTAAACCAAAAATCAGCGAGCCTTTATTTAACTGACAAAAAATACCAAGAATTTTTTTTTAAATAGTTTTGGTAGCAATTGGTAGCATAACTGTCACAGAAAGTTGGCCCAGTGATCAGAGGGTCGACAGTTCAGGTCCAGGTCCAATAAGGGTATCCCTGAAGTACTCATGTGGAAGTTGGTGGTGTAGCATGGTGGTCTAATGGCTAGTATACTCGCCTCTGGATCAAAAGGTTCTGGGTTTAAAACCTGCTTCCAGCACTGGAGGTCCCTGAGCAAGATCCTTAACTCCAAGTTGCTTGAGGAAGACTGTCCCTGAAATTAGAAGAATAGAAGTTACTCCGAATAAGAGTGTTTGCTATATACTGTAAACGTAAATGAAAAAGCACTGCTCCCCACGCACTGCATGACAGCTACCCAGTGCTCCTTCACGGATGGATCAAATGCAGATGTCACATTTCATTGTGTTCACAGTGACAAATAATTACTTTGATTTATTGCATTTTCTCTATATACTCGAATTTAGAATTTGATGGCTGCAACAAAATCCACAAAAGCAGAGACAGAGGCATGTTTACCATTGTTTCACATCACATTTTTAATTGTTTGGGAACTGAGAATAACAATTGTGGAAATACAAGTTCTGCTCATCCTTTCTTGATACTTCAGCTGCTCAACAGTCTGTTGTCTCATTCTTCTCTTCATAATGCACACATACATTTTCTGTAGGAGATAGGCTAATGAAGTACAAATACTCTTTTTTTAAATAGAGATGTAAACTTATGAAATAGAAAACTACATTCTGTTGGTGTCGTTGGTGATGAATGCTGGTTGGAGTTAATTTTTGCTTAGGCCCTCAACCGATTCTAGGATCACCATTGTAATCATTGAAACCTGGCGAGGCGACGTCACCTTGATGGAGACTTATGTCTCCCTGAGATACTAATATACACCTCTGCATTAGTGGTACCTTCACACACATGCAACTCATCCATGCCATGGGCACTAATACACCCCCATACCATCAAAGATTCTGGCTTTTGCACCTGTCTCTGATAACAATCTGGATGGTTGTTTTCATCTTTGCCACAGAGAACTTGATGCTCATATTTTTCCACAAAGCAAGCTGAAACTTGAACTCATCTGACCACATTAAACTTTTCCTCTACCTTTTGGTTGATCCGAGATAATCTCGGAACCAGAGAACTCGCTGACATAGAGAACTCCTCATAGAGTTGATATATGGCTTCCTTCGTACGTAACAGTTTTAGGTCGCATTTCTGACTGCAGTGGTGCATTGTGTTAATAGAATGTGGTTTTCAAAAGTACCCTCTGGCCCACGTTTCTTTATTGGTCACAGCGTAGCATGAGAGTATCCAATGCAGTCCTGTCTGTGGGTCACACACATTCAACAGTGGTTTCCAGCCTTGCTCTTTACCATGATGTCTCTGAATTCTCTGAATCTTATCACATAGTTAAAAGACACACATAACTTCTCTACAGTTTTGTACTACGAAATGCAATTACCCAATCATGATAACTCACACCTGCTACCACTTAGCCTGCTTATTGTGGAGTCTTCCAAACTGGGATTGCTTAAATATTCTGTGCACTTTCAATTAAATATTTCAAATTTTTGTTGTGCTCTAGCCATCATCTCCTAAATTTGTGTATATTTGCCAAATACAATTAACGGTACCGGAGGCAGAACGGGAAGGTTTTAAATAGTGAGTAAACGCAAACAAACATGCGGCACATCAACATCACCGATAGAATCTGGTCAAAAAATCTCAAACAACAAATTCCACCCAAACATAACACAATTCCAACACCAGACACATAAACAAAGAACAAAAACACTGCATTGGTCTACGTGGGAGAAATACGGCTGTAGAATCGATACTACTACAGCTAACCATGCATACTGTATATTAGAGGTGTGAATCTTCACTGGTCTTACGATTCGATTTGATTATGATTATCACATCAGCCATTCGATTCGATTCAATATCTCGATGCATCGCGATGCATGCCATCAATTTTTCTAAATTACTTCACATTGCACGCAGATTGGGCATGGATTTTACACTGTGCAACAAGAAACAGGGAAGAAAGAACAAATAGGGCATATAGAACAAAAAGTATATAAATAGAACACAAAATATACATTTTAAACTGGAAATGGAATGTTAAATATAAACTTTAAACTTGTACTAGAAAGAGAGAATTTAGATGCAGTACTAACCTACAAAAGTGGAAATTGACTTTTACACTGTATGTGCAAGAGGTTTCAATATGAAAAATTCTATATCCTGTCTATTAATAATGTTCAATGTTCAAAATATGCCCAAATCAGTTGGAAATGTTTTGAAAAATTAAAAAGGAATAATTTTTATAAAGTGAGTTCAGTAGCAAAGGGCGACTGCATGTCACAGACCATCTGCAATGCCGCCGTAGACCGCTAGGGGGCAGCGGATCGCCGGTTGAAAACCTCCGTTAAAATCGCAATTGCATCGATGCAGCATCGTCCACATCTGCATCGCGATGCATCGATTATGTGATTAATTTCAACACCCCTACCGTATATCATATGAAAGCCGAGACTCCGCAGATTACGCAGATTTTTTTTTTTGGCGAACGTGATTTTTTTTTTCATGTTCTGCTGTGTTGTATCTTCCTTTATTTTGACCCAGTAACGTGTATGCTGATTCCACAGTAATCTCACAAGTGTTACCTTTATAATGATGCCAAAAGCATAAATATAGATATTGTGGTTGCTGAGATATACACATTTTATTTTGAGTATCTTTTTTAGAGCAAAATTCTGTAAAACAGTCTCAGGGCTTAACAGGTTAAGTTGGTCAGTAAAACTATTGAAAATAATTTATTTGACCTTTTGCCAGTTAAAGGTTTGTATGAATTAACACGTTTTTATTTATTTATTATTATTTTTTTCTTAATTTTATTTTATTTATTTATTTATTTATTATTGTCGGTTTATTTATTTATTTATTTATTACTTTTTATTGCATTTATGAAGAAATGGAGCTTGTATTTTTGCTTGCTCTGAAGTTTGATTGGAGAAAATGTAATTTTTTTCTTTGCTTCTATAATGTCTTTTATATGACATAACAGATAGTTTGAGACATTTTCTGACATTTGAGAATTTATTGCTCAAAAGATGGCAAAAAGACCAAGAAAGAGTGAACACCAATTCCTTTACTTTGGCATAGTTCTGCTTACATTACCTTTTATCATTGTATAAATCATTATAATCAAAATATTTGTATTTGCGTATTGTAACTTTCATATTTGAAAGTTCAAAATGAGCACTTTCCTTCTGAGCCTGATATTTCTACTATAATCATTTTAAAGTTAAAACAGTTTCTTTCATGTGCAGGTTTTATGCCACACATAACCAAGACCCAACAGGCTGAGCATCTACTAGCCTTTATACAAATGCAAATACAAATTACTCTATGAATGTTTGCTAATCCTCTGTACTATTAATGCCATATCATGCTAAATTTTTTAAACATTGCTAAAATATTGTGAAAATGAATTATTTAGATACCATTATGTTCAAGCACCCAGAGTGTGATTACAGATGGTTATCACAGAGCTGCATGATCGTAACAGAGACCAGATAAGGATGACACATGATGTTGGGTTTAAGTTTATCATCTCATCTTTATTAATAGTAGAAATAAACACATAACGGATATACAATCCAAATTAAATGGAAACTACAGGCTTATAAACAGTATGCTAGTTTTAGGTCTGGTCACTACTGAGATTTAACAATTTATGCTAGACTATTAAAGAAAATCTTTTTTATATATATATATATATATATATATATATATATATATATATATATATATATATATATATATTATATACACACACATATAAAACTGTATATACTGTGTGTGTCTATATGTATGTATGTATATATATATATATAGGGGCTAAAGGAGGTGTATGAAACATCACTTGAACAAATTTAAACATAAAGACTGATTCATCAGCTCAGACATGATCGACTCAAAACACATGGTGTATTTGGCCCTTGGGATGATGCTGAAGCTCAACAGATTCTATGGGTCAATTTGTCACAAGTTTTAAATATATTTTCTAGTGTTATAATCAGATGCAGATGCAGACACTGACTACATAATAACAATTTTAAAATAATAATATACATTTAAAATAAAATTCCAAAAAAGTTGTGCAAATTGTAAATAAAAACAGAATGCACATTTGCTATATTAATATTGTTGGATTGTTATGCTTATTATTATTTTTTTATGGACAAGTGATTTGGATTACTGGATTGATATTCGAATTTCCCGTGAATGAATAACAAAGGTTAAATCTATCTATCTATCTATCTATCTATCTATCTATCTATCTATCTATCTATCTATCTATCTATCTATCTATCCATCTATCCATCCAAATATTAAATAAGAAATTGTTACCTTAGATCATCTACCAAGGTCACTGCATGTCTCTGATCCTTTTGATTAATAGTAAGAGTAATTGAGCAAAACCGAAAATGTTGAAGTGCACAAACCGCTTAGGCAGGGCTATAGCAAGGCCCAGGGTCCTGGTCTGTAGGGGGCCCAAATAATCTTAATAAACATTTGTTTATAAAATAATAATACTAAAACAAAAAACAAACAGAAAAACCAAACATTTACTTTGCTTCAATCACATTATTTGAAGTGAACTCCAGAATACAAATGAATATGAGGTTCAAATTGTTCTTCAGTCAAGAGAAAAGTGAAAGGGACCCCCTAAACTGACAGGCTTTGAAGAAGTGAGTTATTAGTAGGGTGATATGCAGTAGTAGAACCACCATCTTTCTCGCAAGCTGAAGCCAATGTTAAAACCGAGACAAATTCAACAGTTATCATTATTGCTCATTTTAATCTAGATTTAAAATCACAATGTGAAACTCATCCGTGCTTAACAACTGAACCAAAGGCCACAAGTCATTTGTTACACCTGCTTTTGTAGGCTTTGCAGTATAGTCAAACTCCTCATTGTTTTGAAACTTTGATGCTTTGGTCTTTATTAAACATCACAGCACTTAAAAGGTATATTATGAATGACATTCACACTGCTTTAAAAATATTGTTTGCCATTATGCTGTCTTTTCGTAATGTCTCAGATTATTGTTTCACTCACAACAAAGACTTTGTGTCTACTTAAGTGTAAAATACCTTATAAGGTAGGGCCCTAAAAATGATTCTGGCCAGGGACTCCTACCCTTAATCTACCGTAATCTAGCCTTGATGATAGCATTTTGGTTTATTTAAACAATTTATATATTATGTGCTTCTTGGTCAATTCCAGGCTAAAACTGATAATATAAAGTATATGGAATCTTATTGGTCTATGAAGATTATGAAATACATTCACCAAATCACCCGTTCACTTCTCGTCCAATTTCCTAGCCATCCTAGCCAACCCAAAGGACAAAATCGTAAAAATCAATAAAATTATTAAATAATTTATGTAAAATATTTCAGAACTCCTCAGTTTAGGTTACATATCTTACTGATCATTTATCTGGTGTTGTGATTAGGAAAATGTAGTTAATTATCAGCATTTACTTATTGATGCTAATTGTACTGTACGCTAGGTGACAAAGGCCAAAGGATCGGGTTGTATGTTTGGAAAGTCTACAAATGAAGACGAAAGACGACCTTTGTGGATCTGGAGACCATGATAATGCTCTTTATGTTCAAAAATCCAAATTTATGGTCAGAGGTCACTACAGAGACCTTCATAGTGCATAATGTGGTTCTGTGCAGCATGGTAGCAAACAGATATTTAGTCACATCTGGAAGATCATAGTGTGTGAACCAGAAGTGTCAGAAGTATTTGTAGTGGGGGGTTTTACTCTCCAAATTGTCTCAACCAGTTTCATGATGAAGTCAAGTCTGAGATGCCTTTCACAGAGTATTAATGTAGATCTAAAGTAAACTTTACTGCAGTGTGAAACATGCAAGACTCCACTCCATCATGAGTCAAGTCTGAGATGGGACGCATTTTCAGTAAAATTAAATAAAAGTAAAAGTAAATTCATGCCTGGTCATAAATTTAACTGTTCCTATTCGACTCTTAGCTTAAACCCTAGTTAATATACAGTTTTTACTGTCTTGTGCTGTACCTTATCTCTATCTGCAATACTCACATTGTTTCTGTGTCACACCGTGTATTAATGCACATTAAGCAATAAAGCTTGACCCGGCTATCACTTTGTTAGTTTAGAATGCCCTCATTTAGACCAGTTTACTTACTGAACCCCCTAAGTACTGTCATGATGCTCAACCAAATACTGTACATCATGAATAACTTTTAAAAATTGAATGTTCAGGTAAAGCCATTGTTATGTTGAAATTTGCATGCATTGAACTTGTGAAACTTTTAATGCTTATGGTCATGTATACAAACTTGTTTGCAAAAAACTCTACCTCATGTTCCGCTTGTCTATCTGTCTGATTATCTTGTGCACAAGATCTTGTTTTTGTAGCTGCACTCATTTCACAGTGAACTAAAGCACCTTTGGTTTTAATTACACATATAATAGGTCAGAATGGAAACACTTCATTATCCAAAAGCTTTTTGGTAGAAATTGTGAATTTTCATTCTAGTTCCTCCACCAGAGTAGGAGCCAGAGAGAATGTTAAGGAATTTTTGTCATGTACATTTAAACTGTTTTAAACTGTTTTTTTGCTGCAGCCCTAATCGAGGTTGCGATGTTCAGGTGATAACACTAAACCCCCCTAGTAATGAGGGTATTGCTCTGAAGTGTAAACCACATACACAGATGTGATAGCAAATGCTGAGCAAGAAAGCGCCGGATTGATACAATCTAGAGGAACTAATAATACGCATGATTTCTATACGTGTTTCAGGGTCTGTCATTGTAGAATCAAAAGAAGAAATGATAAATACTGAGAACTAAGTTTCTATGTAACCACAGCAGAGTGCTGAGAACGCAGTATTTCTGGAAAATGTTGCACACCTTCTTGTAATATAAGCAGATCAGATTAAATGCATTCTTATGTTGAGTTATATCACTTAAACCTGTAATTTCCAAAATGTAGTTCAATTTTGGATGAGAAGACATTTACTGACATCTGTCAAAATAATCACATAAAGAGATGGAAAGTGGTGGAAAGGTAACATAGAGGCAAATGTTTCTTTGAAATTTGCCTTTCAGCTTCTTGAAGTATTAGAATACTTTAACACTATGGCAAAATAACCAACATTTATTAGTAAAGCCAAGCTGTTGGTTTCAACCTAATTCAACCAAATTATTTAAAGACTTAGTATTTTTTTGTACCTTTACGAATGTTTGCTAAGTGAATCTGGCTTTCTTAATGGATCGCGTCTTTAGATTAACTGCAGATAATAATCATAATTGACTGGTGGTCTTTAAATATCATAATATACATTTTTACATTAAATGATTGGATAATAATTTGTAGGTTCCACAATGTGAGACGTTCAAGGACATTTATTAAGTATTTAGATAAAGCCTACTTACTTAGTGTTACTTAATGAATGTTTCTGTAAGAAATGAAATACTATGTACAAAAATTTACATTATTATCACGCTACTGCTTTCTGTTCATAGGTCTCTGTGTACATTTCATATTATCTAATGGGGTTGTATAAACTGTACTAATAAGTTAATATGTTAATGATTAAACATTGTCCATTAAAGACACATGGTGATGTTGTAGTTTAATGGTATCAGCTGTAGTTCACTGTATGAACATTCTTGCCTCTTTATCGTTCCTATCAAAACCCTTTCAAAGAAGGCACGATTAGAGGAGGCCAGGGGCAAGAAGAGGTGGGGGAAACCCCACCTATCTAAATTTACATATAAAAGCTGTCTAAACAGCTCAGACATGACCAAGTCTAACAGACAAAATTAGAACTTATCAGAACTTCAACCACCTATTAGAACATGAACACAAGCATCATGTGTTTGGCCCTGGGGCTGGTCCTGCTGCTGGCGCTCACCTCAGATGCTCTGCGTGAGTTTTTTTTACTAGATTTAGCAACATTTTCTAGTGTTAAAAGACATTGGCTACACATTAATACTAGTGATATTTAATAATAATTATAATAATGCACATTTATACAAAAAAATCTCCTTTCATTTAAATATTTTAGCCAGGCGTCATGAAAATGTATTTATTGATATATTAAGGCATGATTGAGTGAATCTGTCATCGGATTATATACCTTTTTTAGTGTTTTAATCACATGCAGACACCAAACTACATAATAATAATAATAATGAATAATAATAATAATAATAATAATAATAATAATAATAATGCATATTGTATCAGCTGTAGATTATAAAATGCACATTTAGAAAAATTGGACCCTTTGACCCTCTGGCTAGATCACTGCATCTGTCTGGTCTCTACAGCAAAAATTACTTTTTATACTTTAGTTCATACTTAAAATGATAAGGCAGTGCCAAACCAATGAGAGCATTTTGAATTCATCAAATAAATTTTATTTTACATGTGCATCTTGGTTTAGTTCAAGGTTAAAACTATAAATATGACATGTTATATGGAATTGGATTGGTTTATGAAGATTATTAATCCGTTAACAAAATCTCTCTGTTCCTCTCCCCAGCTCAAGCTCCTAACAGTCCTGAGCAGTGCTGTTTCAGCTTCTCCGAAATGAAAATTCCAAAGGACAAAATTGCAAAAGTTGAAAAAACCAGTTCAGATTGTCCTCAGGAAGGCTTGTGTAAGTCTCAGAATCCTCATGTTTGGTGTTATGATCTGAAAAATGTAGTTAATTTTGAGCAGTTACTCAGTGACACTAATTATACTAACTGTGTGTTTCAGGGTGACAACTGTAGCTGGTCGTGTGCTGTGTAAGAGGGAAATTCTATCAAATCTATTGTGCAGCCCACACAACCAAGCGGCAACGCACAGAGCATCTACCAGTCTTTATACAAATGCTGACTCATTACATGAATGTGTATTAATCTGCTGTCAAAGTAATCATTCTTCTTAATGCTATTCATGCTTTTCATGCTATATTAAAAAAAAATAAAGCTTTGATAGTCAAAAAATATTGTGGAATGACTCATTGAATTGATCTCATCTCATATGATCTCATCTTTATTACTGACATAATAAAATAGAAAATTAATATCTTAAATATTCAATTAAACTAAATGGAAATGGCATAAGTTGATTTTACGCATACTAGAGGGAGGCAGTTTTAGTGAGAACTTGAGATCCTCATAGTGAATAACATGATACTGAGCAGTGAGTGATAAATATGCACAGGGCAGTTGGTAGCGTAACGGTTAGGGGGTTCCGTGATCTAAAGATCGCCGGTTCGAATCCCAGACCACTAAAGGCTAATAGGTAATCAAGAGCCAGGTACCATCCAAGCAATGCTACCCAGGTGCCCAGTGTCAGTTGCTCACTGCTATTTCACTGATGTGTCAAATATGAGGTCACATTTCGCTGTGGTAATTGTGTGATGTCTCAAAATGACAAATAATAACTCAACAACAAAGTCTGGGAGGTTTATAAGATAAATATATTCTTACAACTGTACTATGATTAAGCATTATTGTACATTACCATGTGTACAATTATGTGTCAGGTATTTTCACATTAGTACTCTTTCCTGCACACTTTGGAGAGGAGAAGTGATGATTAAGGAGGAGGTGTTGGGATGAGGGGAGGGGAGTATCTGCTGATTTTACATACTAGCAGGAAAAACTGGTTAAACCCACCTTATTGAAAAGCAGAGTAACAGAAGTAGTATCACCAGCTCAGATCTTATCAAGACACACACAGAGAGAAGAGCAAACTTCAGATTCCTGTAGAGACCATGAAGACAAATGCTGTGTGTTTCATTCTGAGTCTGGTCCTCCTGCTAGCAGCCAGCTCAGATGCTCAACGTGAGTTTGTCACATTTAAAAAAAATGCTTTATCAATGTTTGCAATTATTTAGTAATTGCAACACTATAAATAGTATTGCAATGTTAGTAGACAGGAGGCGGCTTCCATTGTTTTTGATGATTGATTTAAGAAGCACATGGCAAAATGTTTGGCATATACTGATTTAACTTTAACATTTCCAGTTTTAGCCATTTCTTGGCTATAACATATTGTAATTATGAAATTGTATTGGCTCATGTTGTCAAGAAGTAACTCAGTCATAAAACCAGCACCTCCTCTGTTTCTTCCCTTAGCATATGCACCAAACAGTCCCATCAGCTGCTGTTTTCATTTTTACCATGGACAATCTCCAAAAAAGGCAATCAAAAAAGTTGAACAAACAAATTCACATTGTCCACAACCAGGCTTTGTGTAAGTTTCTGCATTTAAAAGAAACATTTACCTATGGGTCTTTTATAAAGTAATACATGACATTACATAATATATACAAGTACTTAAATACAGCAGAATATCCCATATTGTCCCCTAGTACAATGTGGCCAGTTGATACACAGCAGATAGTTAATTGTGTTTCTTGCTGTCTGTTTCAGGGTCACAACAAATCACCATAAGATGTGTGTGAAGAAAAAACCACTGAATTATAGTATTGAAGGTTCCACATAAGCAAGACACAACACAGAGCATGTAAATAACTCGAGATATATATGATATGTATGCTGAACTTTTCATCTTTTCGTGTATTTCTGTCAATACTATCAACGCCTTTTCTTGTGCCATAGATGAAAAAATAAAGCTTATATTGCAAACCACATTTAAAATGTGTCAATAAATTGTGTGTGTATGTGTGTAGAGGTTTAACTTGAAATTAGGTTGCAGCTATACATCAGGCTTCTTAATTAAATAAAGTGACCAGTGACTAGAAAAGTTGGCATTAAATTGTAAACACTTAACTACACACTTTTTTTCCATCAACTTGACATAACTCAGTACTTTTAATCTTGCAGACATTTGCCCTAGTAATGATGTCCCATGACTCAGAGCCACTTGATCTTTAGCGCAGTGTCATGGGCGACAATAACAGATCATCCAAAGCGTGAGAACACAAATATGAACAGTAACATCTAAATCTAAGTGGCAATAGAACTATATGAATAACATACATGAATTTGTATTAATTTGGAAATCATGGCTTGTCTCCATTAAAGTGTACAACAATTTGCAGGGTACAAGCCTATTTCTGTTTTATACACATATGAACACATCGCCAGCAGGAGTTTTGTGCGCTTTATATGATTTAGTGCTTTGCTCCTTTTCGGCTATGTTTTGCTAACAAACTAATCGCGGGAGTGAATCATGTTCTATTTTTGCCTACATTACAGGTCATTGAGCCGAAACCAACTGGATATACTGTATACTGTACTGCATACCGTATACAGTACATACATATATATAATATTTCTTCTCTGGTGCTCTTTCAGATGTGTTCCCATTGATTTGCTAATGGAAGCGAGCTCATCAAGGTCAGTGGATATTTTTGTATCTAGGTTTAGCATACTACTACTACCATTACTACTAATAATAATAATAATAATAATAATAATAATAATAGATGGACTCAAATACAGGTCTCATTTAATCTTAGTGGGCAAACTATGGAAGAGGGCAATCAAATCTATGAGATAACAATTCCACAGTTTACCCACTGGAGTTTCAGAAGGAATTGGAAAATTTTGGATCGCAGTTTTAATGAGCTCCACTATCTTTTCCTTAGTGGAAGTTTAATGGTTACTAGCTCAGGGTTGCTTACAGTGTAAATGAGTTTACATGGAAGGCTGAGTTTTATTATTGTGTTGACTGAACAGCCAAATCTTTTAATTTCTGAAATGCTCCATAACATGTGGTGCATCTATATTATTATTTTTGTAACTGTTCACACTAATGGAGGGTCTGCCTAATCATTTTTCCCATTTAGCATCAGTCATCATTCATATGAACACAAAAAGAGCATTTAAGAGTCCATAAGGCATTATCAAGTATTTATAATGGCCTTTATTGCCACCTCTAATGCACACCTATATGCACTCCAAGATCAAGTTTTGTAGTAAATAGTGGCTTAAATTCAGCCAGTTGAGTGTGAAGGAACACGAATGAGGATATCTCAAATTTATAGTGACCTTAATTATCTGTGTACACTTTAATCTTCAGTTAATCTAAAGACGTGGTAATTATTTCCTGACAAAAAGTTCTTCAGCCCTATATAGATCAGAACCTTGTCATCTACACAGGGATGAAGACCTCAATTTTTTGCCACTAAACTTAACTCTACCTTAGGTTTAATGCATATTATTGATATTGGTTATGGCTTTTAATATTTCATTGTCATTTTATTTTATAGAGTTAGACAATAGAGAGAAGTTGGATGCATTTGAGAGTTGCATAATGTGAGATTCACTAAAAAACAAGTATTTTTAATAAATGTTTTAAAAAGTTGACTTAGAGGTATTCGTCGAATCTGTTCATTCATTTTACATTAAATCCAAAACCAAAGTTAAAATGATAAGGTTGACCTTCAATATTCATTTTCAAGACAAATGTGAAAAAGGAATCTAATAAAAATAATCTAATTTTCATTTTCTAATTTCCCATTTGTCAGATAAAATAGAAAGAAAATATGTAATTATGTTCATGTTAGAGTTGTCACTGGGCTCAAGTGGCATGACCCAGAGGTGACTGTTAAATGTTGTTGATTAAATTTAAAATGAAAAATTTAGGCGATTTTGTTTTTCTAAAATCAACTTTTATTCATGAGGATATATACAGTGGGGAAATAATTATTTGATCCTCGTTGATTTTTGTAAGTTTTCCCACTTACAAAGAAATGAACAGTCTCTACTTATTATGGTAGTTTTATTTTAATGAATAGAGTCATAATATCAACCAAAAATCCAGGAAAAAAAACATTACATAAAAGTTATACATTCATTTGCATTTTATTGAGAGAAATGAGTATTTGATCCCCAAACAAAACACAACTTAGTACTTCCTGGTGGAGAAACCTTGTTGATGAAGCACAGCGGTAAGATCGCTTTCTTGAAGGTCACCAGTTTGCACACATCTCAGAGGGGATTTTGCCCACCTCTTACAGAAACTCTCTAAGTCCTTTATGCTTTGTGGTCTGCCGCTTGGCAACTCAACGCTTGAGCTCCCTCCACAGATTTTCAATAAGATTATGGTCTGGAGACTGGCTACGCCAACCCATAACCTTAATGTGCTTCTTCTTTAGCCAGTCCTTTGTTGCCTTGGCTGTATGTTTTGGGTCATTGTCATGCTGAAAGATCCATCCACTTAATTCATCTTGGTGTTCTGGCTGAGGGAAGGAGGTTCGCTCAAAATTCCACGGTACATGGCCCCATCCATTGGATCCTCAATGCTATGTATTCATCCTGTACCTTGAGCTGAAAAACAGCCCCAAAGCATAATGTTTCCACCTCAGTATTTCTCTTCCTCCAAACACCGCAGTTGGAGTTTATATTGTTGTACAATATATTGTTATAGTTATATTGTTTCTACAGTTGGCCTGTACATGTGCCTCCAGTACAGCGTAGTGTGTTAACAATGGTATTCTTGGTGACTGTAGTCCCAGCTGCTGATACTATTTTTCGCTAGATTTAACTAGGGTTGTCTAGTGCTAAAGCCCTATGCACACACTCCCTCTTTTCCTTCTCTCCTCCTGCACAATAATACACACACACACACACAATAGTAATGCAGTTGTAAAACAATGCATTTTTTCAGCTAAATATTGCAGTGAACACACATTGACGCATATATATATATATATATATATATATATATATATATATATATATATATATATGTTCATCAAAAATTACATATATATATATATATGTAATTTTTGTTCTTCAAATTATTTATCTGGTGGTGTAGTTATGAACTGCAGCATTCCAGTCTCTACAGTCAATATTGGTAATGCAGTTCAAATGTTGATGCACTGCACAAATAGATTTTGGATTTCATTCAACAATTTTGCTCATACTTCTGGGTAAGTTTTAGGCTAAAACAAAGCATATAAAGTCTTACATAGTTTAACATTAAGATGCATTTGGGCTTCATTTATCCAGAGTTACTTTCTATTTCCTAACTACAGGAACAGACTTCTAGGTTAACTTGAGCTTAGGAATCTTTTCTGCCAAGGACTCAGTGGTAACAATGTTAGAGGTACACAATTTGAATCTATGATGTCTTGGTCCGAGATGGGAGCATTCTACCACTACAACACTACATAACCATAAATGCAAAGGCTAAATCTCTCAGTTCTTTGCACCCAATCTTTTGCCCGTCCCTCAACCTCTTAGAAGTCCATCATGCAGCGCTGTTTCATATACTTCAGAGGAAACATCCTGTGCAGAGTATTTACCAACATTTATGCAAATGCGACTCATTACGGATTTTTACCACCCTCTGTCAAAGTAATCCTTCGGCTTCTCCGAAATGAAAATGAACAAATGACAAAACAACAAAATCACAAAAGTTGAAAAAACAAGTTCAGATTGTCCTCAGGAAGGCTTTGTGTAAGTCTCTCAGAACTTTGTTTGGTGCGATCTGAAAATGTAGGTTAATTTGAGCAGTTACATAGTGACGCTTAATTATACTAACTGTGTGTTTCAGGGTGACGATGTTCATTGCAGTTGAAGGAAGCTCCTATCAATCAATCAATCAATCAGTCAAATTTATTTATAAAGCACATTTAAAACAACTTCCGTTGATCAAAGTGCTGTACAGGTATACAAAAAAAACGTCAGCAGATACTACACAGCATATATAGGGTAAGGGTTATATATAGTTAATAAAATACTACCCCACACAATCAATAAAATAAAGGCAATAATAAATAAAATACAGCCAACTTAGTAAAATCAATAAAATGCACATGCAAACAAATGGGTTTTAGGCAGGGTTTTAAAACAATTAAGATTCTGGGCAGCTCTCAACTGCAAAGGGAGGGGCTGTTCCACAGACTGGGGCCACTAACAAAAATATTCTGCCACCTCTGGGTTTGCTTATTCTGGGATATCTGGCAATGCTGATCATAGGATTGCAGGGATCTGGAAGGGGAATACGGAACAAAAAGCTCCGACAGGTAAGCAGGTGCCAAGTTATTTAGGCTTTTAAAAATCAGGAGTAAAATTTTGAACTGGATCCTGAATGCACAGGCATGTGGAGGGAGGCCAGAATGGGAGTAATATGGTCATATTTTCTCTTCCCTGTCAGAAGACGAGCTGCTGCATTTTGAACGGCTTGTAGCCATTCAACGTAGAGCAGCCCACACAACCTAGCGGCAACGCACAGAGCATCTACCAGTCTTTATAGAAATGCTGACTCATTACATGAATGTGTATTAATCTGCTGTCAAAGTAATCGATCTTCTTAATGCTATCAATACTTCACCCATGCTGTATATTAAAATAAAGCTTAGACAGCCAAAACACATTATTATAGTGCTTAGAGTGTGATCACAGATGTTTATCAGAGAGCTGCACGAGCATAATAGTGATTTTGAATTTAACATAATGATCACATCTTTATTACTGACAGAATAAAATAGAACATTTATGATATTAAATTAAATGGAAATGGAAAAATATGCATGCACTTCTGGCATGACCCAGAAGTGACTGTTAAATGTAGTTGAAAAAAATATAAACATGAAATTGAATAAGTTTACGGTTTCCATTTTTATTTTGTGTGTCTGTCATTTTCTCAGTCATACTAATCCCTATTCAATAATACGTGAAAATTAAACATGAATGCGTGTTTTTTTTGTTTGTTTGTTTGTTTTTCCAGTTTTTACTTCAGTGCCTAATAATAAATCGTAACTATAAATGGTCAGTACAAAAGACCTTATGAATACTGATGCACGGAAATCATTCTTACCAAGGGGGACCGAGAAGAATGGCAAGAAAAGGAACTTTTCTCAAACAGAAATTGAGGTGCTTGTTGCTTTGGTTTGGTTAGTTTGAAGATTTGAGTTGGCTTATTTATTTTAGAGTTGAAAAGTCCTTTTGAAATAAGTATAAGCTCAAAATACCCAAATACAGACATCCCAAGTCTCCCGGTAGGTCCCTGAAATGAGTTTTTGCAGGTTGGGATGTCTGCAAATGAGTAATCTGTTTCAATGTTCATCTGTCTATTCATTATCTGAACAGCGTATCCCAGTTGGGGTCTCTGGACTACGGCTAAGACACGTGATTCACTAGCATAAGCAAAAAGTTTATTATATACCTACCTACCACAGATAGATCAAGTTTGGCGGTTAGTCCCCTGTGTTCACCTACACAACGAAGCTAAGCGTTACTGTTGTAGGTGCAATAAATAACAAATAAATAAATAAATAAATAACAAAATAAATAAATAAATAAAATAAAGTTCTAAAATCATATTATATTAGTCCATATGTAGTTAGTGAGGTATTTTAGCTCCTACACATGATGGGGTTAAGGTCTGATATTTGGATCCTCTGCCTACTTTTTGTGGTGGCCCTTTTTACCCTTTTGATCAGCCTTCATGCACGCTTTTAGGTTTTATGTAGACACGATCCAATCTGTCAATCCACCTGGTGGAGCTGCAGGAAGATACAAGGGTCTTCAAACTGTTCAGTTTCACTGTTTCGTTTGCACGAACAATTTCTCTTATCTCTAAACGCTTCTTAGAGGAACAAATGGATAAAGATTTAAGGACACGAGGGGCATGAGGAGGCAAGGGAAACTCCACCTAAACAAATTTAAATACAGATTAAACATTCCAGACTTGATCAAGACAGAGACAAAACCAGAACATCAGTCTGTGAACAGAACATTAACACAAGCATTTTACCTTGTATTTTGCCCTGGGGCTGATCCTGGAAAATAATAGATGCTATAAATTAAACTAAACAGCCAAATATTTCGAAAACAAGGATGTCACCCTACTAATAGTAAAGTTAGGGTGCCTGGCGTATGGATAGCAGGTTTAAAGAGCTCCATCATCTCCCAACTGTTTTTGAGCTTTCATCTGAAGAGACCTTGCACTGAAAGGGAATGACTAAGTGGCATGGGTCGGAGTTTGTGTTCAGACATGGACAGTATGCCATCAAGTTTGTTTTTATAAAATACAACTCTTGCGTGGGAAGTGGTGCACACTCTCTTTCAGGCCTTAAAAAGCAAAAGTTATAAATAAGACCCCTGGTCACATGCATTTTGTAAGAGCTCATTATTTTCAGCTTTGCTTCTCGGTTAGTCTAATCTCACTATTATCAGTCCTCTAATTGCGCTTTGAGAGGAAGGGGTGATGTGATCGGAGGAGAGAGGGGACAATAAGAGTGTAACAACTCATCTGAACAACTTAGCGATAAAGACAAACTCAACATCTGGAGACTTGATTCATACAGACAAACTTTACAATTTTTAGGAACTGCAGTCTCCTCGTCAAGAAACATGAAGATGATTTGTTATGGTGTGTTTGGCCCTGGTGTTGCTTTCAGTTGTTGGCACTCACCCTTGATGCTTACTGTGAGTTTGTCGAAAGATTTCACAACACTTTCTAGTAAAAAGAATATGCATTATAATAAGATAATAGAGTAATAGAGTATGGAGTAATTGATCAAATATTTTCTTTGGCCCTCTGTATAGGTCACTGAATCTGTCTGGTCTCTACAGTAAAAATGAAGTTCATACTTAAAATATTTATGCTGTGCTCAAAGCAATAAGAGCATTTTGATTTCATAAAACAATTTCTATTTTGCGGTGCATCTGAAGTCAATCCAAGGTTAAAAACTATGAATATGAAGTATTATGTGGAATCATATTAAATTTATGAAGATTATTCATAATGCTAACTAAATATATATCTGTTCCTCTTGCCGCTCAAAATCCTACAATCCCTCAGCAGTGCTGTTTTAACTTTTTCAAAGGAAGAATCCCAAAGAACAAAATCACAGAAATTAAAAAAATCTGTTCTAATTGTCCATGTCAAGGCAAACTAAGTATCTCATAACTCTATTTGGGTTATACATTGTACATCGTTAATCTGCTGTTGTGGATTCGGGAAAAATGTGCAGTAATTATTAAAAGATGTTAATTAAACTTACTTGGTTTTTTCGTGGTAAACAACTGATGATGGCAGGGTGAGATGTGTGCGGACAACCTGGTTAAATTGGGACTCAGACCCCTCTGAAACGAACCGAACTGAGACCACATCGAGGTGGTTTGTTCGCTGGAGGGCTGAAACGACCAAGTGTGAAACAATTACATATATATAAAAAGGACTAATTCGATCTGAGTTCGCTGGAGGGCTGAAACGACCAAGTGTGAAAACACTCCTGCTGCAGTGCTAAGCAGATTCCACACAACAAAGGAGAACATGAAGAGCATCTACAAACTTTTTTATGCAAATGGTACTCACATGAATTTGTATTAATCCTCTCAGAGTACCTGTCAGAAAGTAATCAATTCCGTCCTTTTCTATCAATACTTTTCACGTTTTAAAATTAAGCTTATAAAAGCATTCTGAATTATTTCAAACCAGAATAACAAAGAGAAAGCTGAGTGAAATCTCAGCTGTTCGAGTATCACAGAGACAAGATAAGAACAACCAATGATACTGGGTTCAGCATAATTATTTTCATTATTGGTCAAATAAAACAGACAATAAACGATACTGTGGCATGCAACAGTTTGAGCACCTTTGCTTAAAAGGACTGTTCAGGGAGTGTTATTTGAATTGATCATCAAGAGGCATAATGCTAAAAATGACTTCTGCAACATTTAATATGGTTCCAGACCTTAATTGGCATAATGATAAATGGCTTCTTCACAACCATTATGAGGTGATGCCATTTTCAAAGCTGTATAAAGTCTCTGACTCTTCAAACATGCCCTTAAACATCAACAACTATGGGCCCTTTAAGCAGCTCCCTATCATTCTGAAAAAAAAACCCCAAACAAAACATGTTCACAAAGCAGAAGTATCCAAGAGGATCTTATGTGATCTACAGTCTGCAAACGTCTTCATATAGCCATTTCCTCAAGTTGTAATGTCATTAAGAAATGGCAGTAAACATGAACAATGATGTCAAGGAGTCTAGAAGATCAAGAACACTTCCTGACCTGCTTGTTGAATTGCTAGAAAGACACAGTTAAACCTCAGTTTTACTGAAAAAATACTCCTGAACAAATATAACCTTCATGGTATTCAGTAGAAGAAAACATTTCCTGCAATGTGGCTACATTATTGCATCTGGTGCTTGTAATGGAACATCTAAATAATTACTGCACTGTATTTTAGAAACATTTAGTCCTGTTGTATAGAACTCACTGACCACCATGTGAAAAGAGAGTAAAGGGTGCTGATGAAGGGAACCAATCTTACTAACAGTAGTGTGAATGCTAACATAAAAATAATGATTCTTGGTGACATATGCTGTGCAACACATCAAATTTCAATACAGCATCATCCTCATCTCTTACTCTCTTCCTTACGGAGTGTGCCTGTACCAGTGCACTACCAGCACCACATTCAGCAGGTGAAGGTCCCAAGTGCTGCAAACGCTGCAAGTTTAGCATTTAGCAGCGTCTAGCCTGAAGCTCTAATTCTTCTCCATCTTTCACTCACTTACGCTACTATTTGTTTGGTCAGACACACAATGCACGCAAGTACAGGGCCCAAAATGAGAGGTCTTTTTTTCATTACGCAGGCACCAAAAGAGGAGGGTGTTTAAATATGTGATTGAGCCAGCCTGAGTCCTGATGTCAGCGACCAGGCATATGCTCAGTCTGCCCGATTACCAGTATGCACCTGGTTGTGGTGCCTTCACAGTGACAAATTATCTTACTTAAATTCACTTAAATCTGACGCCACCAAGTGTTCAATAATTCACTTAAAAATGAGCTTTGCTGTCATCTCAGCCATACACAAGTATACACAGAGACAAAACAGCAGAGTCCACACATACACACATAAAAGTACCTGTCACATGCTAAAATTAAACACCATAACTACAGACACATTTAGTGACATGATGACCAAATAGTCCTTATATAATATGCATGATGTGGTAAATGATTTTCAAACCTAAAATCATTTAACAGACGTACTGTTATTCATTTATTCATTCATTCATTTTCCGAACCGCTGAATCCCAATCAGGGTCAAGGGGGTGCTAGAGCATATCCTGGGAACTTACAGGCACAAGGCGTGGACCAACCCTGGGCAGGCGCCAACAGACCGCAGGACACAACCTACTGTTATTTTCGCAAAAATGAGTTGACATTAACATTCAATCAAAGATTTTGTGGAAACACACCACTGTGCTCACACCCAAGATTTATATGAATATTTGAAGTTGAATGAATGATTGTATCATCAGTGATCTGTTTCCAAAGTTATCTGTTTGATGCGTCAGTGATTGGTGTGTGTGTGTGTGCAGAGGGTGAAAAGCACATTCAGGTTGCGCTTTACATTAGGCTTCTTAAATGTGATCAGTGACTGAAATGCTAGTGTTAGAATGATAAAGAATAGAATTAATTCTTCATCAACTTGGACATCAGTCAGCAAATTGGGATGAATTCTTGGGTTCATCATAATTTCTCAGGCCTCAAAGCCACTTTAGCACAATGCTATCAGAGACATGAAGACACAAATCGACCAAAGCATGCAAACAACACGGAAACAGGTATCTAAATCTAAGCGGTAATATTAAGATATCTCAGAAAGAAAAGTACTGGATAGAAAATTTAATAAGCATCATTATGATGGATGGATGGATGGATGGAGGAGCTACCTCCCCTTTACTCTCATGTTCTTTTGAAGGAGCAGTACATTTTAGAGTATGTAAGTGTAAACTGAAAATTGGTAGAAAAACAAAACCCAACGGGCCTGGCAAGTTTTTGTGTATAGCTTACATATAGGAGTGGTCAAAAATTGAGTTGTGTTCAGAAATGGATAGTATTCTGTCAAATTTATTGGTCTAGATCAGATCAGTGAGAGATGGTGTGCATCTCTTTCACGTCTTGTTTTGTGCATACGCAACAATTATAAATAAGGCAACTGGTTGCATTTTGTATCAGTTTGCTATCATCAGCTCTGCTTCTCAGTATGAATCATCTCACTCATATCATGCCTCTATCTAAAACCTCTGGAGAGGAGGGCTGACAACTGGAGGAGGAGAGAGTTATAAAGGTAAGCACCTGAACAAATTTATCATAAAGACAAACTCAACACCTTGGAATTGATCAAGGCAAACAGACAAAATCAGAACTCATCAGAAGGGCAGATTCCTGTCAAGAACATGAAGAAAAGCATTGTGTGTTTGTTGGGCCTGGAACTGGTCCTGCTGCTGGCATTCACTTCAGATGCTCACCGTGAGTTTGACACTAGATTTAACAACATTATTATATATATATATATATATATATATATATATATATATATATATATATATATATATATATATATATAAAAGTTACAATATAAAAAGGATTACATAATAATAATAATAATAATAATAATAGTATTAGTACATTTATATAAAATGCAAGATTTGTCAGGTGAAGAAGAATGTTAGCGAAAGAAGATTCATTTCTTCTGTTAAGGCTTTTGCTATAACATTGCCAAGGTCACTGCATCTGTCTGGTCTCTACAGTAAAAATGCAGTTCATACTTAAAATGTTAAAACTGGATGAGAATATGGAAACTATTAGTTTATCAAAGATTCTATGAAGATTATTAACATTAACAACATCTGTTCTCAGCTAGCCTGGAAGCTCCTAATCCTGAGCTATGCTGTTTCAACTTCTCCCAAGAAAGAATCCAAAATAACAAAATCTCAGATATTAAAAAAATCAGTTCTAACTGTCCACGTCGAGGCTATCTGTAAGTATCTCATAACTCTATTTAGATTACACATTTTACATCTGATGTGATCTGGGAAAATGTGCAGTCGCACAGTGATATTAATTATACTTACTGTGTTTTTCAGGGTAACAACTAATGATGGCAGGGTGACATGTGTGCCGACCAACCTGGTTAAATATGACTAAGCTGCAGTGCTACAGGTTTCATTAATAAACAAAGAGAGAAATACGCACAGTACTCTACAAATGTTTATGCACCAGACTCATTACATGAATTTGTATTAATTCGCTGTCAAAGTTCTGTCAGAACGAATTATTTGTATCAATCCCATCCTTTCTATCAATGCTTAAAAATAAAGCTTAAACTGTTATAAAAGCATTTTGAAAATGACTTATTTCATCATCATCATCATCATCATCATCATCTTTATTTATAGAGCACTTTAAAACAACCAGGCTGACACAAAGTGCTGTACATAATCGACTTTCATAAAAAAATTAATAAAAGGCAAATAAGTAATTAATTACTAGCTATTTTATTACAAGGGACGAAAAGTCTCAGTCTCACTGAGGCCGAAAGCCAAAGAATAGAAGTAGGTTTTAAGACGTGTTTTAAAAATTGACAGTGAAGGGGCCTCCCTAACGTGCAAGGGCAAATTATTCAAAGAGTGCAATCTCAGATGCTTATCACAGCTGCTTGAGCAAGAAATGATGTGTTGTCTATATAATTATCTTCATCTTCATTAGTGGTAAAATAGAACAGATAATAACAGATATAACAGATGTGGCAAGCAAAAGTTTGTGCACCATCACTGGGAGTAAGCAGGCGAATTGATCATACGAGGCATAATGTGTGGCATTTAAGTCTTGAGAATTTTATGCAACTGTAAAGTGTAAATTTGGGCACCCATCATGAAGAAGAAAGACGGGTGATGCGTTTTCAAAGCTGCAAATGTGCCCCTAAAATCACAATCTCTGTGTTCCTGTAAGCAGATCCCTGTCATCCAGAAAATTACAATAAATCATGTACACCAAGCAGAACTCAGGATTTAAAAGTCTGAAAGCTGTCTCTCATGTAGCTGTTTCTTCCAAGTTGTAATGTTATAAGAAATGGCGATAAACAGGAACGCTGAAGATCAAGTTGAGGTCTCGAACACCAAGAACACTTTCTGAAAGATCTACACATTGGATTGCTAGAGAGGCAAATAAAAACTCCAGTTTACTGCAAAATACTCCTGAACAAAACTCCTTTATAGACTAATCAGATATGGTGACATGCTCTTTGCAGCTGTATAATGACACATGAGTGACATAACTGCACATAGCAATGCTAACATCAGATATTTCACCCAATAGAATTGATGAGTTGGGTTGTAAAGGCTGGAGGTTAGAGGAAGAGAGGAAAGGGTCTTCTACTTTTACATCAACATTAGAAAATGAGAAAGTAGGCCATCTTTATAGTCTAAATGGGGTGTGTTGGTAGAGCACCTGCCAAATGCAGAGAGTCACATTTGTTGTAGTGCACTGTGTGTTGTGCTGTGTGTGTGTTCACAATGACAACACTACTATTTAGCGTGAAACACCAGTATGAAAGAGTACCACCACCTAGACCTAGCAAAGAGACTACAAATGCTTCGGGTTCCTGCTTTCCACATGTGTTTTGGAGTTTGTCTCAAGAACAGCTTCAATTTATTCCTTCCCTTTAGTTAAGTTCCTGGTTGTTTATCGGTTGTCCCTTGAGTGTCTTGTTTAGTTTCATGCGCTAGGCCCCTATATAAGTTCAGTCCATTGTTCTTGTCTTTGTCTTTGCACCATCACAATACTTATGTGTCCACTGAGACCACACTCAAGCCCTGAGACTCTGCCCATGCCCCTGTCTGCTTGGAGTCCTGGTGAAGTCTGTCTTTGTCTTGTACTCTGTGTTAGTGTCTGGTAGTGTGTTAGCAGTAGAGTTAGCGTAACATTAGCAGTAGGTTTAGCATTAGCATAGTTAACATTAGCCATAGCCACTCCCCATTAACCCTTACCTCAGCATTGTAAGAGCATTAAAGACAGCATAGTTAATACAGCCACCCCCTCAAGTTGACCCTTACCTTTGTGATACAGAAGCTCAGCCATTAAAGTATTGGGGCCATTAGCAGAGCATCTGCATTAGAAGTAGCATTAGCTGTAGTGAGTAGTGGTAGCAGTTAGCATTGGGCTAGGTTAGTTTAGGTGGTGTTCCCCTTATCTGTTCCTGTCCTTATCTTCCCTAGTTCTGGTTCCGCTCCTGGTTGCTGTTGCTAAGCGTCCCTGCTGATCCTAGTTCTGTAGATTCTGTCCTCGTCCCTGCCCGGGTTCCTGTTCCCTGCCTCCAACAATTAGGCCTTAGGGTTTGTTTAGGTGAATGTTAGCCTTGTCTCTGCGCTTCCTTGTCTTTGTGTGCCTGTTTCTCACCCTGGACCCCCTCTGATCCCTTCCCTACACTTACGCACAACAAACAAACAAAAAAGAAAACCCTCCTGTGACTTGCGTCCGCTCATTCCCCAAAACGTGACACCTATGTGGTTAAATGCATTTATGATAGAATGTTTGACATTATGTTACATGAATAAATGTCTTCTAAATGTTTAACAACAACTAAGCCATTATTATTCATTCATTCATCTGAACCGCTTAATCCCAATTGGGGTTTTGGGGACCAGAGACTGGTGTTGAACTATAGGCAAAAGAGGACCAACCCCTGGGCAGGTACCAACACACACCCAGGCGCACACACCAACAAATATTCTATTTTACTGTCAAACTTTTACTTAATGAATTATTTACTGGAATTTTACAAGAATAAGAATGTGTGAATATAATTTGTCTAGGGTTGACCCTAGATCAGATGGTTGCTTGTCTGCCCTGAACCTGTAAATTATATCATTGAGGTACCTATAAGGGCAGCCTGCCCTAAACACAGCTCCTACAGAATTGACAAATGTTGCCCATTGCTCTCTCATGGATGGGCTAACTGCAGAGGTCACATTTCACTGAGGTAATTGTGTGCTGTACAGTGTTGTGGTATGTCACACGACAAATTTTTCTTACAGGTCAAAGGCTTTTGAATAAAAATTAGGAACTGAAAGAATATTGAAAATTTTTACTCAAAGGAAGTAAATGAGATTATTATGTCAAAGGAAACACGCCACTATAATTAGTAATTTTGTAGAAGCATTCGACAAAAGATAGTAATAGGCCCTGCGGTGTGTTGGGCCAGCCCAGGGTTGGTCCCCGCCTTGCACCTGTAGTTTCCAGGATGGGCTCCGGTCCCCATGCGACCCCAGGTGGAATTAAGCGGTTTAGTTTATGAATGAAAAGTAAAGTGTTTGGCTCACTTTATAATAATGAAAGCTTTTTGGTTTATAAGGGCAAGAAGTAATTGAACTACAAATTAAAATCTCTCCTCTGTTTCTTCCCTCAGCTATTTCAAATTCTAGGTTGCTGTTGTTTTGCATTCTTCAACAGGAAACTTCCAAGAAACATAATCCAAAAAGTTAAAGAAATGGATTCAAAATATCCACATCCAGGCTTTATGGAAGTTTTAAAAACCATGCAGGGCTTTGTTTTATGCTGTAATACTTCTCATGATGTTATATAAATCTAGATAAAGCATAATGGACTTTGTCCTGTAGTAGAACATGGCCACCAGGATGGGCTAAGGTGCAAGAGTTAATTACGAACATGCTGTCTGTGTTTCAGAGTCACAATACATAGGTTTCAAATGCTCTGTACACAAAAACACCAGCTGGAGAGAAAATAGAGTTTCGTTCTGCAGGTTCCACGCAAGCAAGACACAGCACACACAGAGCAACCTCAGCAACCTCAATATGTAAGTTGATTAATCAAATGACTTTATCGAACATCTTATAGTGTAATACTTCTGTCAATATTATCTGCACTTGTCTTGTGCCATAGATGAATAAACAAAGCTTATATCGCAAGCAGCATATTGAAAATGAATCAATGATTTTGTCTGTGTGTGGGAGTGTGTGTGTAGAGGGCTATTTAACACATTGCTGTATCAGTTGCCAGTCAAGGGGCCAGTAACTGTTGTTCTGAAAATATAAAGACTTGACCACACACTATTTTCAAATAACTTGGTTCTGTGGGTTCCAAATCCTGTAATAATTTTGTGAAGAAATCTGTCTTTATCATAATGTCTTTCATAGCTGAGAAACACTTGGTCTTCAGCACAATGCCACCAGAGACACAAATTGCCCATAGCATGAGAACAATACAGGAGAGACTCTTCTCGTCAAACAGCATTCTAATGAAGATGCAAATTAAAGTTATGGCTGACATGACTTGACATAGCTTACATGACAAACTAATTGACAAACTAAATGATCATTTCAATTTTACATAGCCACTTTACATATTATTAATGAAAACTAAGGTCTTAACAATTAATAAATACATGAATAAATAATAATAATAATAATAATAATAATAATAATAATAATAGTAGTACATTTCATGGCTTTTTAAAAAAATACATCACCCATTATGTACAGGTTATCTCTGCTCTACAACCCTGTCTACTTGCCCTAGGAGGAAGCTGTGGTGATTGGAGGATCTCTAGGGGAAAAGAGTGTTCTGCTTTTAGACATCAGAGAAATGACGTTAATACTGCAAACTCTACTTAACAGAATATAAAGAAGAGACAGAGACTCTCATCAGTTCAGATTCAATCAAGACAGAGAGACATCAGAACTTCAACCACCTGCTGAGAACATGAAGATAAGCATCATGTGTTTGACCCTGGGGCTGGTCCTGCTGCTGGCACTAACCTCAGATGCTCAACGTGAGTTTGTCATATTTTAACTAAATTTATTTTTGTAATAATTATCAGTGACCTTCTTTGTGTGATGATTGTACTGTTGTTTGGCCACAAAAAATGCTTGGTTTGGGGCAGTTGGTAGCATAATGGTTAGGCAGTTGGCCCTGTGATTCGTGAGTCGCCGGTTCAATCCCGGACCGGTAAAGATACCACTGGGTTAGTCATGATCAAGGTATCAAGCGCTGCACCACGAGCGCTGCCAGAGCTGCCCACAGCTCCTTCATGGATGGGTCAAATGCAGAGTTCACATTTCATTGTGGTGCGCTGTGTGCTGCATTCATGATGACAAATAACCACTCACTTAATTGACTTGTACTTACTGGTCAATTCTATGCTGCTGTATAAAGGGACAATCATTATTGTTTCATGAAGGTGGGCATGAATTTAAACAGCAATAAGTAAAAAATAAAAAGTAACTGTTCTCCTCTGTTTTTCCCCAGCTCATGCTATTGCTCCTGATCGCTGCTGTTTTCAATTCTTCTCTGGGAACATCCTAAAAAATGGAATAAGAAAAATTGAGAAAACACATTCAAATTGTCCAAAACCGGGATATGTGTGAGTTTCTCTCATTTTGAAGATCCATCTTACATGTCTAATTTAATTATGGTATAATTGTGATATAAGGTTGGCATGTAATAAAGTTGATGGGCATCTGAGTGCCAGTAGATGACATTTTTCCTCTCTGACAGTGTGATCTTTTTGTTTCAGGGTTACGACAAGAAAAAGGGGTTTAATATGTGTGCAGGGAAAGTGGCTGAAGGAATGGATTCTGACATTCGCGCAAGAGAAAAACATCTAACAAACATTATATATTTTCTGACTCTTCACAACATTTGTCAACCATCTCTGAATGCAAAGATCCTGTCAGATTATCAGTTCCTGTTTATATAGAGAATTGCTATAGAATTAATAAAGCTTACCTCAAAATAAAACACATTACTTGGATACAATAATTGTATATAACACAACAGTAGAGCAGGTGTCAGACTTATAGGAACTCACAGATGTTAAAGACAAGCATGGGTGAAATTACTATAGCTTTGATGTTCAGCATTTTACATGGAATATGTATAAAATTGATCTATCTGTCGTATCTGATGTAAAACTCCTTTATATGAGTAAAAAAATGAAAAAAGTTTGTCTCAATATTCTCAGTGGGACAGTGGCAGGTGGGGTGTTTGACTGGGGCGGTACACCTGTCAAAGCGTAACGCAGGCGTCCTAAGGCGAGCTCGGGGAGGACAGAAACCTCCCGTAGAGCAGAAGGGTCAACTGTAAATCTATTACAACTAAGTACAATAAATGTACAAATACATTTGAGTTTGTACTTAATAAGTCTAAGTATTAAGCTAGCAGAGGTAGTGAAACTACTTCTCAAATAAATGCTCCTTATTTGACTGTGCTGCTAACACTGAAAGGTAAAAAAAGACATACCATAATCTGCACTGTGACCTCAATGTAATGTTACCTTTTGACTTCAAATAGACTCTGCTGTGCTGATTTTTTTGTACAGTTTGACTCATGACATTAGATTTCCCACTCAGTAATGCTGTCATGGGTTTCATGGCACTGTATTCTGCCAGTGTGCCTTCTATTGCAGCTTATCTTCACACCACATCTCAGTCTAAACACCTTCAGAGGAAGATGTGGTGACTAGTGGAGGCGGAGGTGTGACTTTAAAATAGACATTTGGAAATTCAACGAAAGTTGGAAACTCCATTGATCTAGACAAAGACAGAATAATAAGTAGTAGAAAATTTACTTACCCTTTAATATAGAATGTAGCTACCCAGGGGTGTGTTTCCCAAAAGCATATTTGCTAACTACATTAGTAACTAACAGCGTACATTAGCAATTAACATAGTGTTGCTAACTTAGTTACCAATACGTTAGCAACTATACTTTTGGGAAATGCACCGCAGATCTGAGCATCATTTCAATATTACTTGTAACATTTTAATATTTCAGGTGAAAGCTTGTTGGTTTATGAAGGCAGCAATAAGGATTTCTGGTGGCTCTGGAAGAGTCTGTTCCCTCAAACATATGTTGTACCAAAAAGGCATGCCTATTGTGCAATGCAAGTCTGTCTTGAGAGGACCCACCTGTTTTGTAAGGTGTGAAAATGATTGCTCCTGCTTATGTAAACTTATAAAACATATCATTTGATATGATCATGGCTTCCTAGGTTACTTGCGTGGATGATAGGACTACAAGGATGAACCCGGGGAGCACAACTTCCAAAACCTCCTTACCACCACCACGCCCCAATCCCAGCGTACCTTCAGTCAGTTACCTTAGCCACGCTCCACTCTTTCCCGCTCCCAGCCACTACACAAGCCACTCCTCCATGGCATTCTCAGAGGCTACTGGCAAACGTTGAATGCTGAGCCAGAGTTATGGGGAAGCAAGGGTGTCATTATATTTGGAAAAGTGCTGGGGACAAGATTTTTTCTTAAACAGTGTTAAGTTTTATGTAAATTAACGTTTTAAAAAGTGGCAATGAAAAATGAGTATAACTAAATCGAAGCTATTTCATCAAGTAATGTGTAATATTTGTTCTTTAGAACAGTCTTAAAGCAAATTTATCTCTAGTGGGTTTTCTCTTCTGCATGACATATTTAGAAGTACTAGCCATTTAGCACTTACTTTACGCTGAACAATATTTCCCAGGTGCTAAGATCTCATTTTTAAAGAACTTTCAAAATGATACATTTTGATATTTGTGTATTTGTGCTTTAGGATCATCTTAAAGCAAATGGGAAACGTTTGCAGTATTATGATAATCTATATTTTAACAAAAGGACAAATCACAGCAAGAATTCAGTGACGTTTTTCTCTCCTTGCTCTGTTGTTTTCCTCCATTCCTGACGACGCCAGTTTGCCACAATTCTGAACCAGATGCCCAAGTTGGCATCATTTGGACTCAAGTTGGCACAATTTGATATACTATCACAATACTTAAAAATTATACTAAATTAGACAAAACATTTCTCATTTACATTTCTTAATTGCAATTCTGTAAACTGATGAAATTGAAATCATGTGAGTATATCAATTAATGTCTTGTCATGCCAATTAGAAATACAATTTCGTAATATACAAATATATTAAAAAGAAGTCTGAATATATATATTTTTATTGTTAAGTATGCATGTCCGTTCAAACAGCAGTCATGTTATATGTTCTAAACATACATGAACAAAGAGTGAAATCATGTATACTATATGAATTGCATGAGTCAAACCAGACACCCAATGTTGTGTTTAGCATAACCATCTCATATTTAATAGTAATAATGTACAGTTAGGTAAAACAAACAATAAAATGAAGAGAAAAAAACTTGCATACATATAAAAACAATAAAAAACAATAGGAAGGTTGCTGGGGTGTAGCATTAGGAAGGGGATGAGACGTTTAGGAATAACGTTAGATAAATGATGGTGGTGTTCAGGATTTTCAAAGTTCTCAGCGGCGGAGTTTACTATGCACAGTTGGAAGAACAAAGTGTGTGAACTTGCATAGGGTTTACTGTGTGTGTATGTTTGTTGCTGCACACACTATGTGTAATAAACAAATGTAAATATTTTATCTTGACGTTATAATCTGGATTCAGGGCCTGCTAGCTGTGCACCAAATTCCACAGAACCAAACTAAGCATAAGTCTAAAACTTAAACACTACAGTGAAGCTTTAGAATACAGATGGGTATGAATCATTTATTAACCCTCAATGCACAGCAGCCCTGAGCAGGTAGAACTTATCACCAGATGATCAAAGTTAAGACTTAAACAAACTGCATGTTCTGAAAGTGTTAACTGATCCCTCCTTCAGAGTCAGGCCGTCCAGATTACTGATGTCTGCCTCATGACTTTCTAGTGTTTGGTCAGGACCCAGAGGAGACAGCTATGGCCACAACACGAACGGTCAGAACTTCCATACGTCTTAATAAATGGTGAAGAAAAGGAGGTAAAAGGAAAAACAAGCGGTAAAACCGTTGTTGGGGCAAATGGACTTGTTATTAAACATTATCATCTTAATGGTGATCCACATCGGTCATCACTGTTACAGTTGAAAACACTTTGACAGCCATGCCAACAGCACATAACACTATGTACTATAGGGAGACAAATTAGCCAATTAACAATTATTAATAATGCAGATTATCCAGCATGGGGGTTTATAATGACATGGAAATATAAAAATCTTACATTTTAATCAGATGTGCTTTAGCTGTACAAAAATGTTATGTGGAGTGAGACATTATCTATGACCCTCATAAAAAGCACACACTGGAAAAAAAAAAAACTTCAACACACACCACCAACACAAGTTTACATATTCACTGCATCATATCAACTTTCTCAAAGCTGTAAATTCTCCTACGCTCACCTAGACCACCACATACAACACTAATTCTGACTCTCATATTCACATCCTTTACTTTCTTTGTCAAAGTTTCTTTCTCTCATTCTGAGTGTGTGTGCAAACACCGGCGGTATGTGAAACCAGTTTGCTATGTGTTCTGGAATCCAAAAGCTATCAGAGGTTTGTGTTCATGTCTACTAGTGCATCTAAAAAATATGAATATTGTAAAAAACGCATTAGTGGAGTAAGTTGTGGTACAGAAGCCCAAATCAAGTAGTGACTGTATAAACTGACATACTTTTTAGAAGTCAGACATTTCTGTACTGTCAATCCTTTTGGCATTGATCGTAGGTAATGTTCTAATACTTCTGAACACTATTTCTGATTTTCAGAAGCTATTTGCCACAATCATCAATATTAAAACAAATTTTCCACACACTTTACAAATAATGAATATAGCATAAATGATGGTTTACCTTTTTTACATTTTGAAAACGTTTTTTTTCACACAAAGTTTTATTGATATTTTTTGAGATGCACTAGGATATGCCCAGATATTAGTGCAGTAGCACAGACTCACCACAAGAGAGGGCACCAAACCAAAAGTTATTTGGAGGAGAAGCCTGAGAGCTACCACATATAAAATAATATAAGGACTTAACTTTTGCCAAATTTAAAAATTTAATGAAAAGGAGACAGACTGTATATTCATTAAGCCTTTTTAAACAATATTTGAATGGAATGCAAAATGTGTGCAAATGAATGTGTTTGTGTTTAACCTCTGGGTCATAGATAATGTTAAATTAAAAGGGATGTAAAAGGAGTTTCTGGTGTTGGTCTGGAATAAAGGATGCAGGTCTCATTAAAAGATCTTCCCTTTTTTCTTGTTCTTCTCCATGGTCCTGAAAAACGAGACACAAAATGAAAAATTAGTATCCAGAGAGTAGACACTGTGTTTGATTACGTAGAGCTGCGCAATTACATCAAAAATCATAATCACAATTATTCTGACCAATACTGAGATCATGATTATTTACCGTGATTATCTGCACTATTGCATTTCTGAGATTCACAAATTGTTTGGTCACAAAACACTTCATCATTAAAGTGGTGAAATAAATGACTTGCGTTGCCTTTGAAACACACATTGATTGTTGGAACCAAAATTCCAAATAACTAATGAGCGTTTTTGTCAAACAAAGATATCTGGTCTGTTTAGGGTCTATGGACAGCATTGACCATTGTATAAATAGGACACTGATCTGGATTCATTGTTCAAGATAAACTAGGGCACCATTAGGGCAACATCACTTTTTCTTAATGATCATTTTTTCCATTTGTGGGATGTCATAATCATGATAAAAATGCATTTATTAATTTCACAGGTCTAGTGCTGTGTTTTCTACTGCACTAGACAGCTGACTTGAATCGTGTTGACAGGGTCTTGTTTACCAACTAGACTGACCCTCTTCACTCATCCAGCTTGACTAGATAACCATATCACAATATCACTCTGAACAAACATTTATAAAGTAGATTAGAGTTAAAGCTGCAGGAATAAACACTGACAGGATTTGGTTTAGCTAGGTAGATTTGTGAACTGCTGGAAAAAATATCAGTGGCACTTGAAGGCTCAAAGAAACAAGAGTCTTTAGGCTGTTTTATCAACTGTTTCGATGGACAATAACCTCCAACCTGATGTATGCAGTAAGGATAAAGGAAATGGTGTAGAGACGCAACCACACTCTACAACAAAAGAATAACAAATCAGGAATACAAGAACGCTTAAAAATAACTTGCTACTGAACTTTTTTGCAGAACGTGGTAGGTAACAGAGAATGTGTGAGACTCACTTGGAAGCATCGAGTTTCTGTTGCTCCAGAATGCGTTGCTGTGCCTCCCAGTTGACTTTTTCCTCTTCAAACTGCCTCCTCTTTTCCTCCAGCTCCTTATACTGCGCCTCCAAGTTCCTCTTCATCTGCTCATGTCGCCGCTCCAGCTGCATGTCACACACAGTTTAAAGAAATTTGCCACTGAAACCACAGGTCACTAAACTAACCCTTGAAAACGCACACAAGCACTGGCCAATGCATGCTCACAGTTTTTTAGTAAAATGTGCATCAACGTCAGGCCAAAAAATGTATAAGCAGACAGGCATACACACCTCTGCCTCAGAGTCCTTTAGTTTTTGTTTCTTCTCTTTAACCTTCATCTCAAACACCTGCTCCATCTCGGTCTCCATCTTCTTCATCTTCATCACATGCTCCCTCCGCTCCTCCTCCATCTGAGCCAGGGGGCTCCTGACAGAGAGAGAGACACACACACACACACACATTATAATAAAAATGTCTGTAGATTCAACAGTGGTGTCTATACTGTAATTCTCAGAATGTCCAGAGGGTGGCAGGCTATTTCCTACTTGGTCAGCTGGCCTTTGTTCTTGGTAGCGTCCACACCGTTGCAGGTGACCGCGGCCAGCTTCCTGCTCCGGTAGTTCTCATAGTGAACGTTGTTGGTCACATCCTTCAAATCCTGCATGTGGGTCCTGATGAGAAATAAATGAGAAATTGAGCAGGACATCCATTTCACAACGCTCACTGGCCAGTTCATTAATAAACTCCACTTTACGGCTGCACTTTTCAGGTGTAAAATCAGTCTGTGATATTTTTGTGTTTGTCGACCACTGGGTAGTTTCTGAACACAGGAGTCCAGTTGTTGAGCTGCTATTATTTAGGTTTGGGCTCATTCAACACGGCAGCAATAAGGACATGCTAGAGTGTGGTGTGTTCACACTAGAGTGAAAAGCAACAGGGCATGAGGAAGTTGATTATTTCAGCACAAGCTTGTGACGAGAGCCGGTGGTCAGTCTAGCCGCAGATGCTGGTGTATCAGAGTTCTGAATAAGAGGGTAAAGACTGAGCAAGTTTAAATTTAAAGGTCAAAAAGAAAACTTAGACTAGACTGACACTGCACATCGGTACCAATAATCTTCCTTTTTTTCGAGTGTCCTAAAATGTTGAAAAGCTAAAAGGCATGGAGAAGCTTGGTGTTAAAATCTGCTTGTAGACACTGGGTTCAAAAATATTAACAGCCCACCTATACAAGGAAGAAACAACTTGCAGCTCCCTAAACAAACCTTAATAAGCAAAACAAAATGTATCGGACATCTTTCTTTGCAGTCAGAGAAGTTGTATACAATGTCTGCTATGCCACACATTACCTAAACCAAATCAGCTCCACTGTAACGACAGGCTTTTACATTTTCCACAATAAACTCTGCAACTGCTTTTTGACATTCGGCTGTTTTCTCTCCTGTCACTTTACCTCATCTAGTGACTGAGAGCGGATTGCACTTGGGCTATCGGACTTCTTCGATCCACTCACTAAGCTGCGGCAGCTGCTTGACTGACGCAGTATGAACAAAAATGCCGTTTGTCAGGCTTGTTGAAACTGCCAAGTGAACGCTGAGAGAGATATTCCCTAAACTGCTTCAACAAATGAAGTTTGCCTTCACAAATGAAACCAAACAGGCTGTTTATCATTAGCTGGAAAGGAAGCACAACTAAACCAGAAACAGAGGCCACAACTGGTGTGAACAGACACAGAGTACGACACAGCAGCTTTGCCGGGGCTTTTATACACATCATCACTGGTATCTAGTTCAAAAACTCATATCTTATTAAGAGGTTTCTGTGCTCAGTGAGGTGTGTGGTTGTGTGTGTGACAGAGAAAGAAAAGGGATAAATGAAGACTAATTGGTTGCACGAACAAATATTTAGTATTTGAGTATGGCTTTGAATATAACGGAAGCCAAAGGAATTCATAATAGAGAAAGTGTGTATATGTGTTTGTGTGCGTCCCACCTGATGAGCATGTTCCGTAGTACAGTAAAGTCACAATGCTCGCCATTCTCCACTAAAACCGGAACAGAAACACACGATGGGGTTAGTCCAGCACTGCCAACATAAAGAAACAAACATTTAACACCAACATATCGCCTTTAAAATGACTAACTTAGATCAGAATTAAAACTAACTCTCCCAGTTTAGTTTACTGGGATGTCTTGTTACATCACCAATTATATGAAATGCAACAGACTCATGTGAAGGCCTCGGTCAGACCACCTTTAATCTGTACCAGCAGCAACACACTAACACCAGATGATAACTGATGTGTGCGGGAGAGAACAATTCCACCAATTTGCTGTGCAATCTAAAGCTGAGATGGAACCTTGTGATGAATTAAACATCATGATGTTGCTGTAAAACAGAATTATCATGCCACACATGAATTAAAGCTCAATTATTATTCATGCAGGTCATTAATGTCTTAAGAAAACTCAATAACCTTTAGGGGAATTTGGGGGTCTAACGCCCAATCGGTTTGTTTAATTTGTTTTGTTGAGGTTTGATCCCCGGCTGTAGTCTCTGAACTGCAAGACACTGGGGTGTGGACTTCGGGAACTTGTTTCTGAAGAAATAATAAGGCCACTATTGTGAATGACACGGCTGAGGTTTTCTTAGGACAGTAACTTCACGTAATATTATTACTTAAACTTGTCAAGGGGCGCCGAGAACTAGGGGTGTAAATCACAAATTTCTTTACGATACAATATTGAATCGATTCAATGGACAACGATTTGACGTCTGCCGATACCACAAAGTCTGCTAGAATACAATTTTAATTCAATTCGACTGAGGAGACGGTGAACATGCGACAGTATCATCTGCTGATTTAACACCATCACGTCCATTCACATCAAATCACAAAAAGTGACTAAAACATCCTTTTATATTGTTATTCCTGAGCTCAACTAGACATTTAAGTGAAATTTTTTTCTTTTAATAAAAAAAATACCTATTCTTCATACAGTATGTCTGATCAATGTTCTCAATTTGGATCAATGCTATGGGCTCGCTGATCATTGAATCGATGTATCGTTACAAGCCTACTGAGAACATCTCTGGTAGTCTTGGGTGCTTGAGTTAAAGTCTTCATGTGCTTGAGGATATTCATCTTCTATTCAGCTTCTTCAGTTCTAAAAACTGATGGAGAATCCCAGGCATATAAAACTGAAGAACATTTTCTGATGAGAGCTGAAAGGTCTTCAAGAACATGAAGAAAAGGAGTCCAGCTGCCTTCGACTCAAGCCCTCAAGACTACACGTCCTGGATGACTGAGAACCTACACGGACACTTTCTATGGAGGTCAAAACCATGATGAGCAAGACATTACATAAAAGAAAACTAAGCAAGCGTCACAAAAAGGAAAAAAAACAGGCTGTGTAGTTTTGCGTGGGAGAGAGATTATTAGTCCTCAAAACATTTCAGACGGACACTGCACACCTTAGTGAGGCGGTTAACAGGTAAAACCAGCAGACAAACAGACGTTTGCAGATTAAATATTTAAACAGTTGTGAACACAGAAACGCAGCCACACGGTTAAACGTGGACACAGTTCGCAGTTAGAAGACATCTGGACTGAGGGAGGTGAAAACAACACTCAAAAATGACCACGTCAGACTCTAGCTGAACACAGATATGGTTTTCCCTACAGGAAGCTGCTGGTCGGTTTCGTGGAGTTTTTACACTGTTTATTTTTGTTTTGTGTATAAGCCTTACTCAGCCTCTTAACTATAATCTTATCTGCAGGTAGGGCTGGGCGATATATTAAGTGCAACGATATGAACAATATTCACCGTTTGAAAATAATA
The DNA here is from genome assembly GCA_032718565.1 of Distichodus sexfasciatus. Lineage (NCBI taxonomy): Eukaryota > Metazoa > Chordata > Actinopteri > Characiformes > Distichodontidae > Distichodus > Distichodus sexfasciatus. The sequence continues at coordinate 37,009 of JAVGVS010000028.1, read as the reverse complement.
ATATAGCGATACATTAATGTCACAGTTTCCACCAAATGCAATTTGCAGTGGATAATTTTTGCAAATTCTCATTGTGACAAAAATTGCCTCCTGTTTAGCATCTTTTAAAGGTAGAAGCAATCAAAATGATATATTTCTTATGCAAAAGTAGTTTGAATGCTTCAAGTTTGAGTCTCTTAAATGCTAGTTCACGTCATTACTTATTTATACATTTCTGCAAAACATAGCCTTAATGAGAGCATGTTGAATTTTTTTTAATCAAGTTTTTAAGACAAATCTGTAATAGGTGACGTATCTCCTAAACCAGCGTTTCTCAATCCCAGTCCTCACGGACCACCGCTCTGCGCAGATTCGACATTCCCGACCCACAGCACAGTTGATGCTACTGATTAGCTAATTAGCAACGTAGGACCAGCGTGCGACAGTGCTGGAAATACCGAATATGTGCAGAACGGTGGGCCGCAAGGACTGGGATTCAGAAACGCTATCCCAAACTACCTAAATAGCGGGGCAATTGGTAGCATAACAGTTAGGGAGTTGGATCCATGATAAGAGGTTTACTGCTTAAAATCCAGGACCGGTAAAGGTACCACTGAGGTACTCGCAAGCTAGATACCGTCCCCAAGCACTGCTCCCCGGGCGCTGCCAAAAAAGCTGCCCATCGCCTCTTCACAGACGGGTCAAATGCAGAGGTCATCACATTTCGTTGTGGTGCACCGTGTGCTGTTGTGTCCACAATGACAAATAATCTAAAATAATGTACAACAAGTCCAAAATATCATGATACACATTTTGAGTCATACCGCCCAGCCCTATGTGCAGTTTAAATATGCTTTAAAGTCGGTGTGGAGCCCATACTCCTTACCCATGAGCAGTGACCAGGCCTCACTGGACGGCCCGCTTGTCAATCATCTGCCACAGCCACCTACCTACCTTTGTGGAAGTGGGCCGAGAGGGCGGGGTTTTGGAGCTCACAGTCTGGCCTTGCAGGAGACCTGCGACCCTGATTGGCTACTAAGTCTAAGAATGGCGAGTTGGAGGTGGGGTTACATGACGAGGCAATGACAAGCGGAGGGTGGGAGAGAGAGAGAGAGAGGGAGAGAGAGACCAGCCAGACTGATGGATCTGGAAGGAGCTGAGAGTCGAGGGAGGGTGGAAACATGGGATTTGGGGTTCTACTGAGGAGACAGGGGTCACGAGTTGATGGCACAGCAGCAGAAAAAATAAGAAGTCACCTACTTTTTATGTTCTGATTAGAACTTTGATATTAAAGCTAAAAAACAATAACAGACCAATAAAAATTTATAAAATAATACAAAAACTGATTGGTCATATTGACATACTGAATTATCTTCCGGTGCGTAACAAAAAAATAGGTATACAAGCTTATACAAAAACATCATCATCATAAATATTGTTGTTTCTGTATAACATAATATCTGATATCCAGATGTGGAGAGTGGCTCAAAATATCTCCACAACAATGCAAAAAGATACAGGTTTTGGTGAGATTTGGATCTTCAGTAAATTCAGTAAGATCACTTCACAAATGTGTATAATGTTTCCTCAATTTGTCTTTTGACTGAAGAGGAAGCCAAGAAGGCAAATATTCGTCCCACGGCACTGTATTACATCTACGGCGTTTATCAGACACTCTTATCCAGGGGCGTTTCCCAAAAGGGGAACGTTACACTATGTTAGTTGCTAACTACGTTAGCAACTAACTTGGTGTACATTAGACACTAACGTAGTGTTGCTAACGTTGCATTAGCAACTATGCTTTTGGGAAACGCACCCCAGAGAGACTTCCATTTGCTAATTACAGGTACAGTCTCCCTGAAGCACCTTGAGGTTAAGGGTCTTGCTCAGGGACCCAGTGGCAGCAGTGCAGGAGGTAGGATTCGACCTCACGACCTCTTAGTCCAGAGGCGAGTATCCCAACCTCTAGACCACCGTCACCTACTGTCTCTGCAATCTTTCCCTTTCTTTTAACTTATTGGCCTTTATTAACACTTGCACCATTTTACCAGCAATTTGGACGGACACTAATACGGCCTCTAGGTTAAAACAGAGCCAAGAGTAGCTCTCAGGAAATAAATTACACTCAAGGCCTACAGAGGATTTCAACATGACACTGTAAACACAAACACAACAATTAGTACGCAGACAACAAGACACCTGCCTGCCTCACCAAACTCAATAAAAACGTGAAACGCCAAAACTCACATCCAAAACATAACATTCCATTGGTGGCTTTTGCCGTGGTTTGGAAAAGTAGCAATGAATTTCATCCTCAAACATACTGCACGTGTCACCACTTATTTGGACCCCACATGTCAATGAATCCTGATGATGCATAAAATTAAGGGCTGGAACCAAATAAAATGGGAAGCATGCGTTTCTGGGGGGAGGGGGAAGGATTTGTTTGTGCACATAGGTAACAGTTAGGAACCTATAAACATGAGTTAGAGAAAGAGAGTGTGATGTGGCTCTGATTCTACCAGTCAGTGTTTATAGGTTTCAACATGACCAACTTAATCGTAGCAACTGCCATAGCAACCAAAAGGTGAAAAGGAAGGGCTTAGGAGGAGGAAGGGGGCGGAAAGGGAGGGGGAAGTAGTGTAAAAATGAAGAATGGTATAGTTTACCAAAAATGCCCTCTGTCAGTCATGGAAAAGAACAGACAGAAAGAAAAAAAAGAGAAAAGAAAGAATGAGACGTGAACGACTGAAGAAAGCAAGAAGGAGAAACAAACAAAACAAAACAAAACAAAAAAAGACTCACCCACCACATAAGAACGATTCAAACAGAAACCAAACAACATATTTCGGGAGAAAGAGGAAGGGATTTTGTATAGAAAGAAAGCAAAAAAAGAAAAAGAAAAAAAGAGGGAATCATCAATCACATCAAGTCTCTAAGAGGGATGGATCACTCTCCCTCCTTTCTTCAAGGAAGGATGCAGTCGTTGTTCATTAGATACGACTGAACTGCAATACCCAGGGTGCACCTGACCCCCTCGTTTTCCCACTTTTCCTCACACTTGGGACACTGAGAGGGAGAAGGGGGATGGAGGGCTCGTCCTTTACTTGTTTTGCATTTATTTATCACCATACCATCTGCCATCACCGCCCACTCTTCCTTCAGTCATGAAACGAAACAGTCCTCAGACTACCTACACAGGTTCCACACAGGTGTGCGTGTGTGTGTGTGTGTATCGTACCTTCTGCCACGCCCCAGGGGTACTGGCGACCTCTGACCTTCCTCCCGTTCACCTCCACCACCACGTTGCTTCCGACTACTGCCAGAGGCATGCGTTCCTGCCACACACACACAAAAACACACGCACAGCAGAGTTAATTACAGAGAGCACATGCAAAAACGCCTACATATAACATGTGCTGGGAACACAGAAAACATGGGACCCACACGCCTGCTCTCTCTCTCACACACGCACGCACACTCACGCTCACGCACTCTCGCGCGCGCACACGCACACACGCGCACACACGCACACACACCGACCAAATCCACAAACACATGCACACACTCTGGAACTGATGGAACCAGTGGAAAGTGAGAAGTGAAAATTCATATTGATCTCTGGGGCTGGAAACCAATCGATTACTGGGCAGTTCACGGCCACGCTAGCTTCTGTTAATTCAGTACAAATGAGAAAGAAGCTGTTGGATGTCGATCACACCACGAAACCACTTACGAAAACTTGATTACAATATTTGCATTAAATCTATGGGCTATGATTTTATTTTTGTTGAACTGCGCAGTCACAGTTCATTAACACGCCAATGTGAATTTTGTTAACGAAAAAGTAAAACGAAAAATGTTCCATGACTAAGACGAGATGCCGGCGAGAAACTGATCTTTGACAATACTGCGAAGACATTACAAATTGCATACTTGTTTTCATTAATGAGACGAGACAGGACTAAAATGTTAACTGTGGTACATTCATAATGCATCTAGTTAGTCTGTCAAAATGTTTAAGCAATGCAGCCCTGTTGTTGGTTGGATTGGTTGATGGACACGTGCAGATGGAATCCCCGCCACACAGATGCTGATGCCGTAAACCCACAACCGAGTGATACGACATAAATAACGAATAGAAACATGGCTTCAGTGTAAACAGGGTCACTGGGGAGGGAAAGGGTTCGTAGATTTATGGACACTATTTATAATCTGGCAGAACAGAACATCAAATGCACTGTGTTAATGGAAGATAAGCAACACCCTGTGGCTTTAAATTAATAGGAAGAGCACAACTAACCTCAAGAGACTTGTAACTCGCCTTTTCATCGACTAAAACTATGATTTTAATCATTTAAAAAGAAGCATTTTCATTAAAACACTAAGACTGAAGGTCACTTTGGCCATATCCAGGCGGTCCACATCTCCCTGTTCTCAGTGTTAGGGAAATAAAGCAATACATGTGCAGCCGTTACATATTCACATTACAAATTACGGGTAACTGTACTGTGTTACAGTTACAGTTTAAATAGACGGCAATCGGAATACAGTTACACTGTTAAAAATAATGGATTACATGGCAGTATTTTCCAGTTTCACATGTTTATCCTCTCTCTATTAAATTTTAGTGATTTCATTCATTACCAGAAACTCTCCCGAACACGCAACCAAAGATTCTAATGTAAACGTCCATTTAACGTAAGTTTGCTGCAGTCACACAGTGGAGGAGTCAGAGCAGGAGCCAGCACCACAGAGCCAGGGCAGAAACGCATTTCCGTCTTGGAAATTCTGACAACACTTTTGTCATAAAAAACAAGACAATGTGGAAGCAATTCAAAGTATTCAGAATACGTTACTCACATCGAGTAATCTAACGCAGCGTTTCCCAATCCCGGTCCTCGCGCCCCACCGCTCTGCACAGATTCGACTTTCCCGACCAACAGCACAGCTGATGCTACTAATCAGCAAATTAGCAACGTAGGACCAGCGCGCGACAGTGCAGGAAATACGGAAAATGTGCAGAGCGGTGGGGCGCGAGGACCGGGATTGGGAAACGCTGATCTAACAGAACATGTTACACATTATATTTTAGAGGATGCATACTGTTTTCTGTACATTTAGAAAGTGTGTGATTATTTGTCATTGTGAAGCACACAGTGCACCACAACGAAACGTGACCTATGCATTTGACCCATCCGTGAAAGAGCAGTGGGCAGCTAACAAGCGCCCGGAAAGCAGTGCTTGGGGACGGTAGCTTGCTCATAAGTACCTCAGTGGTAACTTTACCGGGCCCTGGATTTTAACCTGCGACCTTCTGATCATGGGGCGAACACCTTACCGTTACGCCACCAACTGCCCCCCAAAAAGTAACCTTCCCAACACTGCCTGTTCTCTACCTTTATTTTGCGGATCAGTTTGTTGTCCTCGTCCTCCTCTGTGTCGGGAAACTCATAGATCTTAATCTTGTGCTCCTGAATCTCCTTCATGATCTATGGGTTAAAAAGGGAAAAATTACACGACCAATAGACAAAGACAGCAGCACTCACAGCCACACCAACAAAACAAGCACACACACAAACACACACACCTGTTTCTTGAACAGCTGGCACTCCTCAGGCGTGAGGGTGTCAGCCTTGGCGATGAGAGGGATGACGTTGACTTTGTCGTGAAGACGCTTCATAAACTCAATATCCAGAGGCTTTAGACTGTGAACACACACACACACATTCAACATTACATACATCACATAGATTGTGAAGACAGTTTGTATCTTAAAGCCTGCAAATATCTCAGCACTGAACAGACAACAGAGGTGACGTGTGGTGTTTGATGTGCTCAGATGTTTTCAGGCCGGAGCTACGAAACACACTGTTTCCTTTGGACTTTCTTTTTCCACACAAAATAACGTCACAGTGAAAGAGTCTGAGTCCCGATTCATACTGCACTCTCTCTCTCGCTCTCTTTGGGCAATTAGACAAAGACAGCGTTCTTCTCCATGGTGTGTGCATGCATGTTTGTGTGAGTGTGTGTGTGTGGTGAGGAGACAGAGGGCAATTGAGGAGCAGTTTATGCATTTCGGGAATGTTAAGCATCACACAGAGCTACAGAGGTTAGAGGGACAGTGACGTGTCGCAGCAAAAACAGTCTTCGTGGGAAAGCGCACAGCTGTTGAGGCACCAGCGGTCGGCGTTTTCCACAACACTCTTGAGAGACGCGGTTTTCTGGGCCAGGGAAAGGAATGAGTGGATACTCGCTAAGGGATAATAACAGATTTTTCCACATTTCTCCAAATCACTAGCATCAACTGATACTATGAATTAATGTTTATTCAGGCTTTTGACTTTACTAAATATTATTTAGACGATTACCATTTCTGATGCTCTATTACATGGGTCATCCTTACTGATCAGCAGGGGGAACGAGCAAAAATAATAAACACTCATTCTTGGCTAAAAGAAAAATAAAGCAGCAATGTGGAAATGGCTGGCCCCAGGGGATTGTGGGAGATGCAGCTTTTAACTGACTAGTTATATGACAAAGAGACAGAGAGACAAGGACAGTCATCATGTCTCATCCTCCACAGAGAAAATCTGGAGAGCATTACCTAATCTTTCTGGGTCATGTTGCAGGCAGGCTGCATTACTATCAGACACACATGCATGTACATTCACACCACACACACTGTTACATAAATATTCCAAATTGATGCACTATATTTCTCCATGGTTCTCCAAAATACAGGCCTGCACCAGTCTTATTCAGTTCCATTGCTGAACCGTGTTTCAGAATTCAGAATTCCAAAATTCTACCTGTTTACCCGAGAGACCACTCTGCCAGAAGATTAAATGTGCTTAAAGGTCTGCATTACGCATTAAGCGTGATGTGCCCCATTAAACAGAACCACTTAATTAAAAGTACATTTCTGTCAAATAGAACATTGGAACATTCCGATGGCGAGATCAAATTTGCTGTAAGGCTTTGTGGTAACAGTTTACTATTAAAACAAAAAGGTTCTTTTGTTTTTGTTGATTAACAACACTTAAGACAAAGTTTAAGACAAAGAAAATAAATAAGTAAATAAAGTACACAGTTGTCAAGTGATCTTGTACAATACCAATACCAAAAACTCCCCAATACCTATATTGCTGTGTGATAATGAAGCATTAATCCTGTCTGTTAATTATGTATTAAGATTAGGGGACCAGTAATTGATCCCCAAGTTTAATAGTGAAAGTGAAGGTGTTACGCCACGTCCTGCCCCCCTTTTTTTTAAGTGAAAAAACGTGATTGGGCCACCTTTAGCACCAAGAATCTGTTTCATGAGGCCTTAAGTGTGCTTATTCTGAGCTGAGAGAGAAGAGGCCCATCTGCAGTACTGACCCGTGGCCAGAGGGTGCGATGAAGTACAAGCAGCAGTGCACCCGGTTGTCTGGCATTTGCCTTCGGTTCACCCGCGACTCCGCGTTCAGGAAGTCCTCACACTTACTGTCGATGTAGTTGATGACCGGCTGCCAACTGGAGGAGAGAGAATGGTAGACAGGGTGGAGAAATTAAAGTTATTTAAGTAAATAATCATTACATGGTTTGGCTTTGTTAAGAGGTTCTTTATGTTAGCTTTATGTTCTCTGTTGAGTTGTCTGGTGCTTGGCGAGATCCTTTCCTGTCACTAACAAGGGTGTGGCTGATGGTGAAGCACCTGAGACCCTGGCTAAGTGGAGGAGCCCAAGCAAGGGGAAGACTGCTGTGTAGATTAGTGTTTTGTGTTATTAATTATTTGTTCTGTTCCAGGCGGGTCGTTGTCTTTGTTAGTGTCTATATGTTTGTAGTTTGGTTTGAGCTCCTTTTGTTCATCTGTCGATGTCATGTATAAGTTTATATGAGGTTTACGTTCTGTTTACTAACTGCTTCTTTGATTTGATAATGGTTTAATAGTTGTGTAACATTACTTGGGGGAACGTAACCCAGCTTTCTTTAATAAACAGTCTGTGTTCCAGTCGCTTACTGCTTGGTCCCTAATATGCCATAACGATTCTTACAAACTTCAGAAAATCAAACATCAGATCATCTGTTTATGTGAACCCAGCGAGTCTCACCAGTTGCTGTTGTCCACAGCATCTCCAAAACCGGGCGTATCCACGATGGTGAGGGTGAGCTGGACTCCGCCCTCCTTAATCAGCACCTTGGACTGTTCCACCTGAAGAGCCAATCAGACCAATCAGCACATTCTGCCACCTTTACTGTATTAATAGAGAACTGTGAACGTCATCCACAGTTTCTCCAAACTTTACAGTGTGTGTCCTGGCGCCGATCAGCAGCACAACTACATTTTTCACATTTAAAGAATCACTTACACATAACAGAAATAGTCCCAGTGGGAATTTAGGGGAAAAAATCTATTAAAAAGTCGCATTAAGCTGGGTACATGGCATGTCTGAGGTTAGTGAAAAGGAGAGAGAAAAGTTAAAGAGAACTACAAATCTACGAGTCCCAATTAGCTCAGGGGCAAAACAGAAGTGGTCTGCTTAGGGCTATTTCTGCAATTTACTGAAGACAAATATAATTTCATGTCCTCAAGTCTAAATGACTAGTCTGACTCCGTGAGTGACGGGGTTTAAGAATAAAATCTTTGGTATCAGTATCGAAACTGATGGAGGACTTCACACTAAAGCCACACTGTGTGGTTTGCATTGAATTACAGTAAAATACATCACAATGAGCCACCACCACTTGTTGAAAGATAAATGGAAGAATGGATAAACACAGTAAGTCATTTTCATACACAAACAACTCACCCACTCCCCAATTCCTTCCTATGACTACTTTGGTTTCAAGGCATCCCAAATGTGAAAAATGTTCCGACCAGTTTGCAGTGTTGGGGGGTAGCTAACAAAACCTAGTGATGGAGCTAACTTTACAGCTTCTTTCAGTGGCTTATCAGTAACAAAGCTACTTTTAAAACCTTACAGGTTGAAATACTACAAACAGAGATGTCACAGTGCAAAAAAGTTCTATAATGTCTCAGTTTCGACTACTAAGTGTTTCTGATTGGGATTTAATTTGCAGAAGTGGCATCTGATCGACTACCATGTCTGCACCCACTGCTCATTATATCACAGTGCGCTCTTGGCAGCTGCAAGATGGAGTCGAAGTAGGGAGTCTACCTCGGCAAAGATGAAACAATAAATCCCTGGATGTGACAGACACAGGCACTTTTTCTCAGGCACCTTTTCTCTTTAGCTTGTAGTGTACTTAACTACTACATTAAAACAAGAGCTTGGCTGTAGCTTAGTTTTAATTAGAAGTAGCTTGAAAAGCAACTGTTTAAAAGGTATTTAATGCTGATAGTTTGTTAATGATCTAATCATTAAAGCTCATCGGTGCAATGCTGCTACTGCAAACCTAAAATGCTTGAAAATAATCTCACAAGGAATATTTAACATGCATTTTAGTGAAGCATCATGGAGGGAGAAAACCATCATCATGGCTGGATGGCAGGAAAACAGCAGCGTCGGATGAGGCAGGAGTACTGCTGATAAACCAACAGCAAATGATGACATCTCTGAACACTGTCTGCTGTCAAAAAACCACAGTGTGTGTGTGTGTTCGTGTAGTACAGAGGTGAGGTGGTTATCTCTTGTTCCTCTTACTAGAACCTCAGCCACATCATTTCCTGCAGTTATTTCAGCTGCTCACTCCTCAGCGAGCCTCACTCTCACAGGCCCAGTTATTTTTGGATGACCCTCATCAGTAAAAAAACTGCAGTCTTACATTCTCTCTCCACTCTCTCTTTCTCTCTCGCACACACACACACACGTGGACTCTGCCCTAGAGACTTTCAGACACACGCTACTTTACAATAGCATGAGAACTCTTCAACATATGAAAAGACATGAATACATCTCTAAATATGTCTCGCACTCCCAGTCTCACTCTATGTACGCAAGCCAGGTTTAAATGCGTGTCTGACTTTGGGCAGCAGAAAAAAAGAAAAAAAGAAAAACGCCACAAAAATGTCCTCCCTCCGTCCACGGCCATCCCCGCCGGCCGCAATGTGGCTGTTTTGACAAACGTAAGAGATTGTTTAGGGGTATAAATACGCTCGCTGCTGTCTGACCAGGCTGCCTAAACTGGCCCACACAAACACAAACATGTGGATGCTGACTATAAAAATCTTATAGTCCATCTTTTCAACCACCGCTGCCACTGCGATGAAAGGATTGTCTAGAATGGTGTCGCACAAAACTTAAACGCTTCCTTGCTTAGAAGCAGAAGCTGAACAGTCCGCTCTTCAGCCCTGCACTGCACAACTTGGCCCAAGATCTGGAGAGGAACCATGTGGTCTGGAACAGCTCTCTCTCTGCCTCTTTTTAACATAGAGTCTGGAAACAATAAATGATTTGTCGTCAAAAGAAGCAGTGCTAACCAAATGATAAGGGAACTGCTTCAGTGATCAAATGATCCAAATCCCAAACCAGTGAAAGATTAATTGAAGTACTCTTCAGCAAGGTACCGACTCTGGGTGTAAATTGCAAATTTCACAACGATACGATACTATATTGGTTCAAGCGTCGTAGATCGCAAAGAATTTCGATTCAATCCAGTTCAGGAGCCGAAGGTCGATAAGAGACCCGATGCTGTTTTAACACATTCACTTTCATTCATACCAAGTCACAAAGAGCAACTACAATATGATTGACATTTTTATTCCAGACATTTAAATGAAACAATCTTCTCTTTTAAAAAAGATCTCCCGTCCAATAGAAAGGGATGTGATAATATGTGTGAAGTCTGATCAATGTTTTGATTTTGCATTGATATTAGGTGCTCGTCAATCACTGAATCGATGTACCGTTACGTCCCTAGTACTGACCCCCCCAACCCCAAAAAAACCCTCCTATGGGCCGAGTAACTGCCTACTGATTCAGTGGTGAATGGTTAAATGCTGAAGTCGCATTTCGCAGTGTTCACAATGATAATCACTCACTCTCATCTAGAGTGAGAAACTCTGCAGTTAAAGAAAGTGTTGAGGCTTTCACACCAGACACAACAGTAAGATGGACTATCTTGATGGCAGGATTTCGACAACACAACCTCAGTGGTTCGTTGGCCTCGTTGAGGTTTGCAACAACACACAGAACCAGCAAAATAGAGAAATATTTCCATCAGGAGACGTGCAAGCCCTTCGACCGAGCGTGGACTTCTAGACTCAACAAACTTCACACGGGCTGAATGCTGGGGCGTCGTTCACGCTCGTCGTCATGGAGGAGGCCATGGATGTTCTTGCAGTACGACTGCAGACCGGGTTGGGGTGGGCCGAGCCGGGCTGGGCCAGGCTGTCTGGCCGCGGTGGGAAAGCCGAGAGAGCTGCTGCCGCGGGGCGTTGGGTTTCGTGGGAACATTCTTGACCTCCTGCCGAACCCCGACGGCCCCTGCTGGAATGTCAACTCTGTCGCCTTCCCCAAAAAAACACTCACAAGTGACCAAAAACACTCAACTCAAACCTCCTGCCTCCTCCAAACTCCCAGAAAGCAGCTTGGCTGCCATATCCACCCCCACCACCCCTTTTCTACGCTTCTCCTCCCACCCCAAACCCCACTGCACTCCGGCTGGAGAATCCGTCCTCCCACTGTTTATCATCTCCTTATACGGGCAAAAGTCTGCACTCTCTCCATCGCCGTTACTAGGTTTGGCAGCGTTTGCTCTGGCCTGTGCTCGTCAGACGGCATCAGATCTGTGTGCGCTTGCTTAGGCCTGATTTAAGCTACTGAACATGCCAAAAAGAACAAATTCAAAATGTATCAATGTATTAAAAAGAAGTATTTATTGTTAAGTATTAAAGTATTATTTAAAGAATAACTAAAAAACCAATAAAGGCTAGAATCTATTAATTAGAGGTTCTGAATGTTGGATTTGATTAATTGCCCACCCCTTATTAGCAGCCAACAACAACTGCCTACGGTAAAACCGTGGGGGTCAGTGAGGAAATCAGTGAGCGAAGAAGCCAGCATACATTAACTCTGAAAAATCTGGACTATTAATATCCCAAAATGAGTGTGAGTAAAAGAGAGGGAGGCTCATGTCGTTTGACGTCATCTTCCATAGCCCAAGTTCACAATAATACTCAAGAACAACATGCCAGGAACAGACAAAATATTCCTGATCGGACCAAAATACAGAAGACACACTGGATGCTGACTTCGTAATTAGAATAAACCCAGAATTTCCACAGTACATAGCTCCAACTACATTTCCAGAACCAAGGAGGAAATTTAGACTCAACTTAGTCTCAATAAACCATGAAGACGTTACAGTTTAACAGCTTGGTGCCAACAGCGTCATAGTGTGAAAACTCTTCCGGCATTCATCAGAGGAAAGTCATAATACAATCAGCTTCATCTTTTGCTTAATATAGAAATGACTGCCTGCGTGTTGTGTATAACATTTACAAATTTATTAAGTAAAATTACTGGCTGTGCAAGCAACACTCTGCAAAACCAAGTACAAAGTGCGTCTTAAAATGAAACTGGTGCTTTAGTTTCAGTGAGAGAGTGGAGAGGAACTAAAGGTGGTGAAAGGGTTAGAAGTAGTGCTGAAGTGATTGTGGTCATTTTTGAGAAAAATAACTTTTTTGGGCAACCATGACATGGTTATGGTTTAACGTGTTTGTATTGTATCATGTGAGTATGCATTACGTTAGAACAGCAATCAACCCAAGTTGCATGTTGCCATTTTGGTTCACCCCATGTAGAAGTTGCTGTTACACCTGTGCGTTCACAACACGATTCAGGAGCAAGAAATTACAAGAGCATTAAGATGAAAGCAATCCAGCGAAGCCTCGATGCAAGTGTATCTGGAGGTAAATATGTTAAATGCTGACATTGAGACAATTCCAAAAAGAAGGCACACAGCACCAAAAGAAGAAGAACGTGGTTTGAATACGAAACAGCAGAAAAGACAAACCCCTGATGCTGTAAAATGGCATGACCTAATGAGATGCTACTCAAATGAATACACTGCATATAAAACTTTCTTCTGCATACACTTTGATAATGATTGATAAAACGTATCTAGGCTGCAAAGACCTTTAAGTAAATCTTTATTTACTTCCTGTGAACTGTTACAAGATCGTGACATTTTATATCGTGATATGGAAATTGATCAATATAGAAAACAATATTGTTATTATGCTTTTCACCAATTTTACCCAGCTCTAGTTAAAGGTCAGTACTTAGGCTTTGCCGTACCTGGACTGTTTTTTTGATCCTCTGGGACGGACCGGGGTAATCTTTGGAGTATAAGTCCGTCAGGAAAAGGGAGTTGATGAGTGTTGATTTGCCCAAACCAGACTCACCTGGAACAGAAAAACAGTCAGTCAGATGAGACAAAATGTAAAAACAGACAGAAAAAAAGGTTCATGAGAAATCTCTCAACCACACCCACAAGCACACACACTTTGCTTCCAAATCTTTTTTCTGTTCCAGTGGGTAGGAACAAGGGAATAAATATATTACTGCAGTTGGAAAAGGCCAGAGGGAGGAAGAGAGAGAGTTCCACTCAAAGAGAATAAAACGTAGTCTTCTGTTGCTGTTCTATCTCCTCCATCTCTAGCGGTGCTTGTATTACTCTTCTTTGACAGGCAGAAGGAAACAGAGAGAACCCTCAATACACACACACACACAAGTGTGGGGCTGTGGCTTGTCATTATAAAGAGGATTGAAGAGGAAAAGAGAATTTTTGATGGGGACAGAGATTCTTACACAACGCGGGAGCGTGCTCACACACACAAACAAAGCAATAAATCAGAGTTTGGAAGGGCCCTTCTGCAAAAGCGTGTTTGTGGCAACAAACGTACTGAAGTCTGTAAAGAGAATTCTATTGGAGTCTGTGCGTGTGCATGTGTGTGTGTTAAGGAGGCGTTACGTTTACACAGCAGATGGTGGGAGGGTTTGATGTGTCCATGCTATCCGCTGACTAAACAAAGGATCGAAGTGTGTCTATGTGCGTGTGTGTTTTGTGGCGACTTTTATGTCCTGAATATAAAGAGAGTGAGTAAACAACGGAAAGAGCAACACATAAAGAAAGCTGTCTAGGTTTCACAAGAACACTCACATTCTCATATTCACTACAGAAAACAGACAACCATCTAAAATATCCTTTATGTTTAATCGAAACCCCACAATGCTCATGCCAACCCGTCCCATTTCAAACACTCCGGTAACACAAAGCTCTACACAGAAGGTGAGAAACACAGCAAACCAGTTACAGCTGTGCCCACCCCCCATCCCCCCCACCTCCCCCTCTCGCCCTCTGTTCCCCCACTGTTACCCCCCAAGGCCAGAGGGTGACCCGATTTGCCCCATCAGCTCTTTTAATTAAACATTGGCTCACAGGATCCGGGGCAATCGAGCCGCTACGAGCGCATTAAGAGGAAAACCAGTCACGATGCAGTGTGCGCTGGAAAGAGCACACCACCGTCACTACGCTGCTCCATCTTTCTGTGCATTATTTTCCTCTCTTGTTCTCTCAGTTTGGAAAATACTTTCCCTGTTAAATCACCTTTAATGTATTTGTATTACGTTTCCTCTCAAGACAAGACATTGACACAAATAATATTAACAACAAAAGAGTCTTTGTCACATACATTGTTATACAAGTACAACATGTACCCTGAACTAGAGGTCGACCAATATATCGCTCAGCCGATATATCAGGCCGTTATTTAGCATTTTTTACGATATCGGCATCGGCCGATATCCGAGTTTAGTACGCCGATATTCAGGCATCTCTGCGGACAGCCCAGTTTTGCTGACGGTACACGTGATCCATGCTGTTTGTAACTTGAAAACTTAGTTTTAAATTTACAAATTATTAATCAAGTTCGAATGTTATATTTATTGTTTAGACATTTACAGTTATATTTATGTTATTTATGTTTATATTTATGTTTAGTCAGTGTTAAATAAATGTTAAGTTGAGAAATTTTGTGTATCCTTTGTTATTATTAGTGTGATATTTTAATACACAAACAGATGGGAAATGTCTAATTATTGGCCAAAAAAATATCGTTAGCATATATCAGCCATCGGCTGACCCTGACTTCTAAATATCGGCATCAGCTTTAGAAAAACCCATATCGGTCGACCTCTACCCTGAACGATGTACATGTGCATATTATGGTAAGAAACTATGTATGTTAAGTGTAATCTGCCTTATTTACAGTGTGTACAATTAACTGTATGTTTATTGTCCCAAAGGAATTATTATTAAAATGAAGTTTAATTAAACCAGAAGTTTTTAACTGTTTAACTGCAGGTTGCTATTTATTCTAATTTAACAGAATACACTTCACTGTATCCTTCTTTCAGAAGAAAGAGAATCTAATTTACCCTGCAAGTCTGCAGCAAAAAGGTACTTCAACTGGTGTCTTATTGTAAGTTACGTCCAACACGTTTGTGCGTACCACGTTCCAAAACTGCCACAGAGTAACAAAGTTACAAAACACCAACACCATATATGATTAGCAATGAAGGCACATTGGGATATATTTGAATGTACTGGGACTAAATAACTTTGGCTGTACGAATTTATAATTTAGGCCCACAATTTTACTGCATAAAAATGGCAGATACAGTACATAGTACAGTAAATACACTCCCATTGAATATCTTTTCAAACTAGGCCAAGATCTTGTTACAGAACTGGTTTGAGTGGAGGTAAAGAACAGCCCACGTGATCCAACAAAGCTATATAAATTACAGACATTCTCATGTCAATATTGTGGACTTTTCTAGCAGTATTTTACCTGCACTATTTCTGTTGCCAACTAACCCTTCCTCAAAAAAAATCATTTACTGTATGTCACAGCTGTAAATATTTATAAAAGAAAAATTCTTCAAAATACCAAACTCATTTTGTAAATTGGAAAAAGATTTAAAGATACCATCAATGAGAAGTAGTGTAACAAGTTTTAAACTTTCGTCCTGCCACTTTTGGAGTACAGAACTGTCCAATAGGTTCATTAAGGCTTTAAGTATGAAAGCCACTGTTATGAGACCCAAACCCAAGTCACATAAACTGAAGGGCTTTGTAGCCATGGAAAAACATGAAATACTTGTAATATCCCTCACACAGACCACTCGCTAAGGGATGGTAAGATCTGATAAGTGAACAGTGGTTGGGAGCAGCTGGAGATACAAATCCTACTAGACAGACATGTTTCATGAGGAATTCCAAGCATTCTTGCCTTTTATCTCCTCATCCTTTTCTTCCCGTCTTCATGCTAATGGCTACTTTTTACCCCCAGGCCAGGGGCAGGAGCCGGAGCCATAACCAAAACCACCTCCACCCCCTCCCCTAACCCTACCCTACCCCCCTCTTTAGCCCTGCCCCCTCCCTTCCCCTCAGCCGGCTCTCTCTCACTAAGCACCTTCATCACTTCTTCTGACCCCCTGCCATAAGGAAGCAAAGAGCGTGTCTTTTAAACAAACTGTTAAACTCTGGAATAGTGTGTGACTGTGTTTGTGTGAAGGGTGGGGAGGGTGAGATCCGGTTGTGATAAGCCCATTGTTTAAGGTGGCTGGGCTTAAAGGCCAAAGGTCACAGGTCACACCTCTGACCCGCAGATAGATATAAAAATCAGAAACGGTTAAAACAGGCGTGCGCGCACACACACATCAAATGAATGAACTGCAGTTAAGAGAGCAAACTAACTACACACAAAACTAAAGGGATGAGGGGAAAGTGAGTCATTTAATGACTGCCCGCTAAGTCAGATTGAAATCTGACAGAATCAGCACTCATGAGGTCATACTCTCACTCTCTCTCTCTCTCTCTCTCTCCCCCGCTCTCTCTTATGGGTTGTTCCAGTGTCTATGACGTTGACTACACTAAAAACACTGGCTTGTAGACACAGTAGTGTGGACACTGAAGAGCACAAGTAGAGCTGGGCAGTTAATCGAAGCCGATTTCCAGAATCTCTAATCGAAAATCATCTTGCCCGTGACAATCATTCTTTTGAAATTTATTAATTTCCTCAAATTGTTCACATACAGTCCCCTTAAAGACATGTGTGTTGTCACGTGATCTACTGCCAATACATGTGTTTCCTTAAATTATTTTAAAATCACCAAGATGTGAACTCTTTCATTGAGCATATCTATAGTATAAGCATTAATGAAAGAACTCTGTTAGTGAAAAAGGGGTTAGGGGTGTTGGTGGCCTAGTGGTAGGACACTCGCTTTTGGACCAAGAGGTTATGGGTCAAATCTGACCTCTGGGGTTACCAACATTGGGTCCCTGAGCAAGACCCTTCACCCTAAGTTGCTCTCAGGGGAACTGTCCCTGAAATTAGAAAATGTAAGTCGCTCTGGATAAGAGCGTCTGCTAAATGCTGTAAATGTAAATGAAAAAATGTAGACACAAAAGACAAACCCAAAACAACATAATTCTTCATTAATGGTAATTGAGGTAAAATGGTCAAATAGTTGGGATGATGATTTGAGGTCATATTGCCAGGCAGAAGGCAAGATACATATCAGAATACAACATGGCATTAGCAAACGTGGGATGAAACAATGAATTTGATAAGAAGTTGTGGAAGAGTTTTACATTTTTAATTGAATTGTAAAAAAAAAAAAGAGAGAGAAAAAAAAGAACAATGTTCTTATTTTCAACCTCCCAATGTGCTCTTCAAATGACACTCATAGATCTCAGAGAAGAATCTCTTGTTCACACAGCGTTTGAAACTGAACGTTCCACAATGTGATATCACAATCAGAGCCCAACTGATAAACTACAGCACTGATACGGCAATAGTGATGCAGATAAACAGGTATTTATTTAAATATGACTTTTTCATAAACCAAAAGAGGGATGGAAGATTGTTCATGAAAAGCACACACTAACAAACATTTGAACAAATTAACCAATATGATTAAGTGAATTAACTGACTGGCAAGATTAAGTCAGTGAAGGGTTCTAAATGTAGGTTTCAATAAATTAATAATAAATAATTTTCCAGTCCTATCTATAGCAGAGACTCACTATGCCATCTGATGATAAGAAAACTCCGTTTTGAGGCCGAACACAAACGGCCATTACATTTTCCGTCCCAACCGGACCTCATCTCCTGACTTGTTGCACAATTGACTACGAATCAAGGCTAAAAGTTGTGCAGGGTAAACAGATCTGCTCACGAGTATGCTCAAAGTTAAGCAAACCCCAAACGTTTAGATGTTATTTCAAATTTAACAGCCAACAATGATGACATCAAAGTCAAGAGTATAGTGGTTTAAGGGGAGTAGGTTTTAAACACTGAATGGAAGGGGAACACTTATCTGCCACACACACCATCCCAAACACAAACACACACTCTAATCTGCTGGATTACTTCCCTAAAGCTTCCCTACTGGACAACGGGTCACTAGGCAACCTGGTCAAGGACCCAGAGGCTAAACCCGATTATGACACACACACACACACACACACGTGACAAGTAAACATGAATAACATACTAGTATGCATCATGACAATACACACTGAAAATACACATAAATATACAAATGCATGCACACCAGTAAACAACCAGCACCCACAGCTGTACACATACTTATCCGTTACCATAACACATACACACCAAGCATTGACTGTCTGGTCTTTAACCTTTCAGCACACATCAATGTGCAGACTGAATAAAATGCTCAGTATGCTTTACACTTACAGAGAGCTCTGAAAATGGGAACAGGATGTGTAGAATGTTACTGTCATCGACCCAGAAACCTCTGTGCGCGTGTGTGTGTAAAAACATGAAAAAACATATTACAGCACAAAGTCTTTCTTTATAAAGTCTGTGATTTCGATTTAGATATTGAATTTACAGTTAGAGCATTCACATATACTCATGGGAAACACACCCCAAAGGCACTCATGTTTCAGAACACATGCAGACCAATCAAGTGGATTTATTGAGTCTAAACGAGGCGTGCAGGCGTGACGACTGGGGGACAGGTGGCTCTCCGGCGGTTTACAACATGCAAAAACTGCTCAATAAGCGTTCGTATAAAACACCTCCATGACAAGCCAAACTCTAGCACCTATCCATCACACTTGCAAAAAACCTTCACATTTTTCCACCCGGCTCTCCCTAAGCGAACCTCCAGCCAGCTGGCTGGAGTGAGAGATAGAAAAGCGAGGAGCGGAAATGCTTGTGAGGGGGAAAAGAGAGAGAGGCAAGGAGGGAGAAAAAGAAAGAGAGGAAACAGTTTTTCCCTCTCTGCACATTTGGAGGGAAAAACTTTTGAGTAGAGCCAAAGCTCTGTGGCAACCGGCTCCCTTACTGACTTCAGAGTGACGGAAGAGATACTGGGCCTCGTTGATCTGGAAGCAGCCGGACAACTCTCCCCTGCTGCTCTTATGGATGGGCCCTTACTGATCTGAGATCTGTTATACAAGCGGTTTGCATGACTCTTTCAGAATGTGCGACTGATCTGAGGTCAGCTGTGTGCAAGCGTCAGATGAAGACACGTTCCAGCTGTATCTCATTACTGACGGTTCACGCGGAGGCAGCCATCCCACATCTCACTCCTCCTTTACTCTCCTTCTCTTCCACACAACCGGGGGAAAGAGAGAAACCTTGAGGATTCGTATAGTGTAAGAACAGAAAACTGTAGGAGAGCAAAAAGGGAAGAAATTGATATCTACGTAGGCAGAATCACCTTTCAACAACTTAACTTCTGTGGGTGTTACAACATTGCACTTGGTCCAGCACAGTAGTAAATGGGTGTGTGTGTTCTGCAAGAAATACACACTATAGTTCAGTATAGCTAAAACAAGCTCGATTGAAATGGAGGAGGTTACGATGTGGCATGTTGGAGACGAGCCAGTAGCTATCAACAGGAAGGTTTCTCTCTCTCTCTCCCTTCGGTTTATTTCTCTCTCCGTTCTTCCGTTTTCCTCCTCTCTATATCAGTCCTGCATGTTCTCCCTCACGTTACTATCGTGAATTTGGATCACACTGATATTACCCCATAGTGAATGAGTCTCAGCTCACATAGCACATACTAAATAAGCTTCTAGCCTCTAACCACCCCCAAGTGTGTGTGGCTCATTAGCGTGACTTTATTAGCGATGTAAACAAATGGCCCTTTCATACTGATGCACTGAGGAACAGGACAATAATGAATGTCACAACCATGTTTGAACATAACAGGCCATCATTAGCTTAGTTGAACCACTTTAGCCTTGCTGTTCTCTTCTCTTTATATATATCTGCAGGTTATGCAGGTTTATAAGGATATTTGTTAAGAACTCAAAAATTATTCCATGACTCATCTCAGTCATAATATCTACAACTGAACAACTATGTTGCACTGTATTGTGAAAATGTTTCTTACGTTTTTTAATAACTGTAATACATCTTAGGGTCAGCATCCTAAAGATTTAGATGAAGGCCTGTCAACCTTTGCATTTACAGCATTTAGCAGACGCTCTTATCCAGAGTGACTTACATTTCCTAATTTCAGGGACAGTTCCCCTGAGAGCAACTTAGGGTTAAGTGTCTTGCTCAGGGACCCAATGTTGGTAACGCCAGAGGTCAGATCCGAACCCACAACCTCTTGGTCCAAAGGCGAGTGTCCTGCCACTAGGCCACCAACACCCTAACCTCTCACACACACTTAAGTCATTTAAATATGACCACCTGCCTTTTCCTCCACTCTCTCTCATGCATTCACACACATTCTCACAGACTTACCAACCACCATGAGCGTGAACTCAAAGCCCCTCTTGACGGACTTGCGGTACACCTGGTTGGGTAGGTTGGCGAAGCCCACATATCCCTCAAGATTCCTCTGCTGGAAGACAACAAACAGGTCATTAAACAGTGCTACACAGGGATGAGTGTTACACAGTTGCTCCAACACGGCAAGAAAAGTTACACCCCACCCGCACACTCAGCACAGTTACGCCCCCTCATATGGTCAGCACAGTTACACCCCCCATAGACGGCTACAGCCGCTGTACGATTTGCACAGCTACACATCCCTCCTCCTATACGGCTGATACAGTTGCATTCCTCATGAGGTTAGCACAGTAACATCTGCTGTAGATGTACTAGCTACACCCCCAGTATGGTGAGCGCAGTCACACCCCTAGAACGGTCAGCGCAGTTACACCCCACCATAAAATAAGCACAGTGATACATTTAGCACACTTCGCCAGTTACACCCCCATATAGTCAGCAGTCACACCCCTGTACAATCAGATGCAACCCCACCTCAACCTAGATGTGGCATAGTTATAGCACAGTTACTTCCCCCCTCCATTCGGCCAGCACAGTTCCACTCCCCATACCACAGTTAACAAGAGTTCTCCACTTCATTTATCCTCTGTCTTAAATCGGAAGCTATCAGCAGTGGTGCAACTGTGACGTCACAACATCTAATAAAATTGTGGGCGAAATAAAGGTGATTTAATGCTTTTTCTGATATTGCTGTCTTTCCACTTTTGAAAACCAACAGCAGCCAAATGACTCAGGGTATGAGATAGATTTAGTACATTTAGTGTATGTGGCAGTTTTTTAAGATGTCACTTGTATGACCGTCCAATGTTGGACCATCTCCTTCATGTCTCAATCTCCATTTAGCCCCCTCATAAACACTGCACTTCACTTAAAGCAGCAGTAGGAGTTCTCTACAGAAGCAAGGGCTTCTTTATCAGAAGTGAATCATATCATCGCTTAAAAGCCACAAAACACTGTTTTATAAAGTATAAGTATTGTTACACCACCACAAATTGTTATACAGTCTAGAGAGGGAAAAAGTGAAATTATGCAAAAAGGTTTTTAAAAAATGACAAACATGAGAGCGGTAAGAGTAATAAGGTGAAATGGAGCTAAAATCAAATAGTTCAAGTGTTTGGTTTTCAGCAATTCAAGGGTTCAGCAAAGACAACATCCAAAAACTCAAAACAGACCATCAACACTCTTAGCACAAAGGCAAACAACGGGTTAAAATGTAAAAGCGGTTCTCAGGTATATGCAGACCTCTAAGCAAAAAATGCTCACTAACAATCTCTAAAGATCTGCACATGAAACAACCTTGTTGGCATCCACTCATCATTAAGTACATTAGCAAGTCTGGGCGGGGCTCGCCTTTTAAATAACTCAGAAACAGGGTAAGATTTGGGTAGGGGGAGGGACGGGCAGAAAGTGAAGTGCCAAAAGCAAGGAGGAGCGAAAATGCAGGAAAAATAAAAGGCAGGAAGACAGACGGAGTCAGTAGTGTCCAAAAGATGAAGCTCCGGTATTTACATTCCGTATCAGATCCATGATAAACTCGATGTCGTCATGCAGACAGTGGATTTCGCTCCAGATGACTGCTAGAGCCTTGCCCATCTGCACGCTCTTCCTCAGCATTCCCTCCTTCTCCGTGTCCTTTTCTTCCTCCTCTTCTAACCTCATTTTGAAGCTAGAGGTCTGGATCGCACTGCAGACTTCAAAATTCAGATTTACCCACAATGGTCGCACAGACTGGGCTGGAGTGTGGTGGACGGATGTATAATAAACTAACCAGCGATGGACAATTGGAGAGGGGAAGAGAAAGAGAGCGGGAGCCAAGGGGGGATGTGGCGGTAAGGGTGGGGTCATCAGTCAATTAGACTTTACAGCTTTGATTGGATGCAATAGCCGTGCCCCATGGAAATCATCTCTGGTTTCAACTCCTGTTAGTTATCAAACATGGGAAGTTAGGGTGAATATGGATTTGTTATCTATAACATGCTCCAACACAAATGATGCTGAAACTCTAATACAGTGCAGTCCTATTGCACTGTTAAAAGGTTTTTTTAGGAAGAGCGGACCCGAGTCCAGATGGATCGGAGAGTCTGAGTTATGGTCCTAAGACAACTGAAATGATTGCTCATAGTCTGATCCAAACATATTAAGGGAGAAAAGCCATTAGAGCGAGCACACCAGGTATGACATGTCTGTCTTAAGAAACAGTGCAGTTTTCCGCTCACAAAATCATGAAAATACAGTGATGTTCTCAGAGCTCTCCACCCAACACCCCGAAGCAATACGAATGCATATATAAAGTAAACTTGATGACAAAAGTGAAAACACACAAAGATGCACAAGCTCACAAGGACGAGTGACTGTAAAACAAGCCGATCTATAGCGAAGGCGGCCCCTGCCTGCTCTATTCATAGCACTGGCCCCGTTCTCCATGCCGCCCTGGGCATTTTCCACACTTCCCTCCTCAAAACACTGTTACGCAACAGCAACGTCGATGTCACTGCACCTGGGGGCCAGCAGCCTGACCACCGAGCGGAAGTGCTAATCGAAGGAGCGAAATAACGATCTCTTAATTTGGAAAGAAATAATCATTCTAGAATTGTTATTTTGTAGGAGAGTGCATATGTGTAAAATATTTCATAAAAAAGCTGACAAAAATAAAATATTAACCACCCCTTCTTGAACTTTATTAATGGGCATAAATTGGCTTTTACTTTTCTTTTTTTTTTTTTTTTAACAATTTGCAAAAGAATATTGGCACTACATGTGACAAGCAATTTTACTCTTCATACTTACGATGCTGAAATGATACTGTGCAAACTCACATAAAAGAATACTAACTATAGTCCTGCAGTGGTAAATGTCAAATACAAGCCAGCAGCTTCTACAACCAAACACAGAATTTCACAGCTAAGAGGTGGAAGATTTGGAATTGTCTGGATCCCTGGCTGCTGGCCCTCTTTATCCCTGCATTAACATGCAGCCCCACACTCCTTCCATGTGGGAATTTTCTGCGTCCCACTTTGGAGCTGTCGTTTTCATTTGGGGCGCATGTAACACTTAAAGGGGAATAAACCCCCAGTTTGGTCCCTCCGTGCAGCTTCATGCTGCTGCTTTAAACTGGATGTCGATTACAGCGATTATGAGGTGGACAGAGAGGGATAGAATAAAGAGCTCCAATATTCAACCTTCTTACAAATGAACTTCCACATGTACCAAACATATACATACTGTACATCTATCTTTTGATGTTTTCCTGCTGTTGGTACTCAATAGTAGAAGACATGACAAAGTATGATAAAGTATCAAATCACCATTTTGCCTTGAATGTAGAAGTCACACAAACTATATTTGTACTGAGTCACAGATAAGATTGTGTCGTATTGAAACATCTCATCTCAAGAGGGGTTTCAGGCCCCTTTAAATAACCCTCACTTCTGCTTTAA
Organism: Distichodus sexfasciatus; assembly: GCA_032718565.1. NCBI lineage: Eukaryota > Metazoa > Chordata > Actinopteri > Characiformes > Distichodontidae > Distichodus > Distichodus sexfasciatus. The sequence continues at coordinate 12,793 of JAVGVS010000028.1, read as the reverse complement.
GCAAATGATGGTCACACAACAGAAATGTGATAATTTTATGGGAGAAGGTTCGAGGGTTTTGTGAGATCTAGACACTAGACAATGCCAGAGTGGACTTCTGTGCAATCAATTAAATTCTGAGACACACTACCAGCTCCAAGACACGATAAAACAACCAAAATTATTTTCCAGCACAACAGGCAAGTTCCTGTGATGCGAGGCAATGGTACCTTTAGTGATGAGAGTTGGGTGGGATGGTCAATGCAAAAGTTGAGACTAGGATAAGCCATTGTAAAATATGATGCACTTCATGGTTACCATCAGATATTGGTCCATTTTCTCTCAATCACTGATATAAAATATAGTAGCTTACACAGAGTTGTGGAAAGGTTTCGAGCCACTGCTGAGACAACAGATACAGTGGTTCACTGCAAACATACATGTGAATAGTATTACTCAAATCAACGTAGAGGAAAGACTGGCTATTTGGAAGCGAAATGTGAAGAAATGAAGGGTGGCTTCACACTTTTGAATAGTACCAAGTATGGGGATCAACTTACTGCCTAAAGCTAATTTAGCTCATTATTTTGGGACAAACGCTGTCTGACTGGAGTTCTGGGTGTGTGGTGAAATTCTATGGGCCTACATGTGTTTTTATAACTTTAGTTTTAGAGGTACAACAAAGACAACGACAACAAACCCAAAACAGCCACAAAGGCTAACCAACCAACCCGCATGGGTGGGGCAAAATCTGCATTTAACTCAAGTAATGCTAATTTAGTGTGTGACAGCGTAATATTATTTACTATAAATTAGACAATACTGTATCTTATAAAAATGACTTTTCATTAAAAAAAAACACTGTCAGGACACATGATCAGGTCCGATTTTGTTACCTAAACATTGTACTTTACAGCGTCGTGATTTACCCTAGTATTCATTTCACAGTGCAGAGATAACACTGAATTATCTGCAGAAAGGAAAACGCTTATATGCAAGCGCAGGAAGTATTTTAGATAATTCTGGGGACCGGCTTGCCCCATGAAAGACAGAAAAACTTGAGCTGTGATGATATTGTGCAGATGCAATTGTGAGGATCGGATCGATTCTCATATGGAAAAACGTCTTTATAGAAAAGGTTTCAGATTTTACGCGAAAAACTAAGTGCTAAAAGACCTGCATTTGGTTACTAAAGTCAATGTTTCGCTTCTCTATAGCATTATAGACTGGTCCGTATAGGTGGTCATTGGAAAAGCCTCACAAAGACAGCAAAGACACAGCTGTGCCAAACCCCCCAAACGATCCATCACAAAATCTACATGGCCTCCACCTCGTCACGTCCCGTTTTCTTTTAATAAAGCCTCGCGCCATGCATATGCTTATTAATGAGCGTTCTAATTACAAAAAAAAAAAACACATTATGGACCGCGCAGAACTGTAGAATAAAAAAATGAATCGTGATAAATAAACTCCGACTCACCGCAACGCTGGAGACGGACTCGGGTCTCTCGATCATGGTCCCGGTACCGGAGCAGCGCCCCGCCTCAAGCCGAGCAGATCAAGGAGAGAATGAGAGAATGAGAGAGAGAGAGCGGGGGGGAAAAGAGGGATGAAGACGGCCGAGGAGATGAAGCGATGTCCGGTTCGGCGCGAACCCCTCGTCACAGAACGTTGCTCCAGTCAGGCCCAAACGGCGGAGCTCGAGCGGGAGGCTGGAGCCGTGAGGAATGCCATGCGCGCGGCGGAACCACGGAACGGAGGCAGTCCCCGCCCACTTTTCACAAACCCGGGCGCTCATTGGACAACGGTGTTCCGCCCTGGCAGCTTATTGGTTCGGGGCATTGTGGGACTTGGAGTTTTCAGAGGCGAGAGCGCCGATGTACGTGAATGATAAAGAGGCTGTTTAGCTTGAGTGGTTGCCGTTCAGGCGCGACGTGTGCTCTGTGAAGTACACAATTCGAGGAGCTTAAAATGTAGAAAGTGTGAAGTTGTGATGTGAACCTGTGTGTGCAGCGCTAAAGATTCGGCTTTGGGCGGAGTGCTGCTTTGAATGAGGCTCTGTCGTGTGTAGTAAGTGTAAATAGGTGGAAAGGTCCCTCTAGTGGACGGATCATATATTGTCACCCAAGTTACTAAAAGGTCCTTGTACTTTCACCTAATGGCCATTAGAGAGCAATATATCACTACAAAAGCAGGTCGCGGCACAATTTCTTTTCTTTCTTTTTCTTTCTTTCTTTCTTTCTTTCTTTCTTTCTTTCTTTCTTTCTTTCTTTCTTTCTTTCTTTCTTTCTTTTCTTTCTTTCTTTCTTTTTTTCTTTCTTTTTTTTAAAAAAACATATTCCGTAAGTAAATTGTGTTTCAGTTTTGCTGATATCTGGCTCTAGTCGCAAAACACAGACTTTAATGTAAAGAATGGTTGTTAATTTAAACAAAATATAAAAGTTTCGTGTAATGTTTGAAACAGAACAATATAGACTCAAGAGAGCTTTATTGTTAGTACAACAACTCCGTCCAGGGTACATTTATAAAGGAATAAAACAAAAGACCGCACAAAAATAAATAAAGTAATCAATCTAAATCATATGCAGATATCTTAATACAGTAAATGTTATCTAATAAACACAGTTATCTGTATACAATACACAAAGCTATTTAAGTAAACCCTTAGGAAAAAGTAGTTTATTCAAGTGTTCTACGAGTATACTTATTATATACTAAAACTGAGGCAGTATACTTTAAGTTTACTTTTTATATACTATATTTTATATGCTTAAGAATAGTATAGTGAAGTATACTTGACTTATACTAATAAGTATGAAGAAAAGTCTACTAAAGTGTAAAAGTATACTTTTGTAATCTTAAAATGACCTTATAAAGTATGCTTAAAGTATACTTTTATAAACTTAAAAATGTTCCAATTTAGTCTGAAGAAGTATTAAATTAGTATACTTTCTAGTACACTACAAGGTACACGGTACATGGTCCGGAGTATACTTGCTATACTTCAAGTATACTACTTTTTCCCAAGGGAATCTATAACTAAAAGAACGGAACTGAAAGAAAAAAAATCCCCAAAAACATTTTATGCAGGATATGAGTTGTACAGTTGTACAGGTACGGGCTCAGAACTCTCACCTGCCACCATGTCCATGTCACAGAGGACACTTTTACCAACTATTTTAAATATTAAAGGTACCAATTATTGCTTTTAAAGTTTAGCCCTGTTTTGATTCATTTCTTTTTTAGAAATAAGACTAATTCAGCTGTTTCTGACAAACATTGGTGACAACTGTGTGATAATAAATACAGAATGTCCAATCAGCACACAGCAGGAACTATGGAACTCAAATGAAGCTCAGATCCTTTCAGTTGAAAGGTAAATTTCAAATCCCGTCTTAGCTCAAAAATCACATGTACTCGAAGGCCACATTAACTCTGACCACTAGTCTGAAAAAGCTACTGCAGTGTCTGGCAGTAACAGTGTAACTGCAGCAGCAAACTCTGATAGGAGAACAGTTTTTGTGATGGTGGAAAGTGTCCCTTTTGCATGGCAGATGGACAGGCGGAAGAGAGGAGAAGCTGGCCTTCTTTGGCTTCCCGTTTTTGAGAGTTCTTGGCAATGGAGGTGGTGTTTAGGATCCAGGAAATGTCATCTGCTTTGTGCACATCCAGAAACTTTACACTGCTGACTTACTGCCTCAACAGTGGAGTCGTCGATGTGCAATAGAAGTGCAAAGCAGGATTCTTCCTGAAGTCAACGGCCATTTATAAAAATACAGTCATTTTTAAAAACATATATTTTGATAATGAAACCACTTGAAATGATTTCTATTCTTTGCTTGAATCAGGTTTCTGTTTGCTACTTTTGTTTTTGTCATGACCCCCCTGGACTTTAGTCAAGCGGCCTGCAGATGCCACCATTGTTTGTTTCATGTGTTCTTTTCTGCTCCCTGTCAGTTGAAGTCTTTGTCCCACCTTCCCATTGTCTCTCACTGGTTGATCACTGTGTATTAGTCCTTGCACCTGGGTTTTGTTTGTTTCAGTCCAGCCCCCTGTCTTTATTGGTTCTCCCTTCATTGTTTAGTCCTGATTGTTTTCTGATTATTTTCTGATTGGTTTTCCCTTGTCTCGTTAATCCTATTCATTGTTTCTCTTCCCCTTTATAAGGTCAGTGTTCCTAGCGTTTCTTGTTGGTCTACCCTCCCACTACCCTCTCCATGTTGGCGTGCTGTGTGGGTTTCCGCTGAAGTGGTTTCCGCTGAAGTGGTTTCCGCTGAAGTGGTTTCTGGTTTGTTTGTGGCCCTCGTGCCCAGTTTATGTTCTGTGTTTTTTGGAATAAATGGCTTGCACTGTCACCTCGCCTCATGTCATACCAACCGTCATCATGACGTTTTCATAAAATTATACTACATAAGTAACTTTCCACCAGATATAACAGTCACAAAAAGATGCTCATTATAGCTATTGCATTATAGCTATAGCAAAAAATGTTTGGATAGCTTCTGTGATGGCGGCTCTTGCATTGGGGGTTTGTCTTTTCTGCTTTTTGATATTCAAAAGTTGATGCTGTGCCCTCTTGTTCATATTATCTCAATATCAGCTGTTAATGTCATTACAGGGTGGGAGATTTGCTAAAAGATGTGAGAAATTTTGTCACCTGTGCTAACTAGTGGCAGACATCGGCGCTGTACATCAATGTAACTATGCGCTACTCCACATTGACTAGGTATAGAATTTCCTGGGCAAATTCCTGTAAACAGCAGGTTTTCTGGAGGACAATTTGACAAAACTATCTTCAGCACACAATTGCATTGTGAGCGGTCTAACAGTAACTTCTATTAACTAGTCAAAAATCTGTCAAGTCATTATTGGTTTTCCTGTTTTCACAGGGCTATGTCATTACACCCACACACGCTTGCAGAGCGTAAGTACAAAGTAGAAGTTCTTCTAAGAACCAGCGTGAATGCTGATAGCCGCATCACTTCCTTCCACGTTTACATTTCAGAGTCTCTTGGGAAACTGCTGTGCAGAAATGTTCAGTAAAGATGAGCACAGAAACCCCCTCCGCTTTTATTTTTTGATATTCTTTTAAGTGTTAGTGGTACAAAAATAGTACATGCCGTTCACATAGAAAGAAGAAGCAAAAGAGGTCAGCATTTAAGAAATAATCATTTTGCAAATATTTATTTACTAGTTTTAGCAGTATTTAGTATTAGTAGAACGACAGGTGTTTCTCGTGTTGTCTGCCATTACAATACTTTTATGTTTACATTTATGACATTTGGTAGATACTCCTATTCACAGTGACTTCTCTATTTTTTAATTACAGTTGCTACCTGGAGCAGTTTGGAGTTAAGGGCCATGCTCAGGGGCCCAGTGGTGGTAGTTCTGGTTGTGCAATTGAACCCACAACCTCTAGGTCTGCAAACAAGTATAGTATCACTAGGCGATTATCAGTACAGGGCTTTATTATTGTGCATTAAAAAGTGGCTTTATTTGTAAAAATTGATTGATTATATTGATAATAATTTATGTTAACTTTATGTTTTTCCACTTTTAAAGTGTATGCTTCTAGATAACTGCCTCAACTGCCTCAGTGGGTGTTTCCAGAGGATTTCCAGAGAAATGTCTCCACATATTCACACACTCTTCCACACACCCACCATTTTGTACTTTTGTTTTCTTCTTTTGACTAGGGACAGCGACTAGTGAACTGCTGTAGCTAAATATACCAATGTGTACAAATTCCATGTTTTTATTATGGATACATAAAAATGCACAAATACACACAAAATACAGTACATCCCTTGATATTTTTCAGATTTAAAGAATAGAATATCAAACAATTTATATACACCCACGTGTAAAGACATTATATTTAATGTTCATAAATACTTTTAATAAAAGTAAGTACACAATGCAAGCAGAATAATAGAACTTTGGCTTTCTCTAGCAAATGCTACAATAGATATACCAAAAAAAAAACTTCCCAGAAGAGTGAATACTTCCTATAGACACATTCCTTTATATGCACACATTTTTTAAAAGTTATTACATTTAATTGCTTAGCAATGATATGCACATGTTCTGCTATGTATTAGATTACATCCTTACTATATCAACTTCAATTCTTTCTTCTTTTTTTTTAGATATAGCGCAGCTGTTTTGCTGCAGTTTTGCAGTTTTGCTGCTTTTCTGAGGTCCATTGCCTTCATGTGCTGTTTCAGGAGAAGAAAGGATCCACACAAAGCTCTCACTTACAAGTTTTAAAGCTGCAATGAAAATAAAAAGGAATAAATACTCCTAACTATATAAAGTTGTCTTAAAGCACACATGGGACTCAAGCACAGTCAATTTGTCAATAGGAGAACTGTATTAAGATATATCCAAACCTTGTAAAACTGACTTTTACAAGGTTTACATGGAGGGAATGTGTTTTCATACAACTGAAAACCCCCTAAAGCTTCACACATTAACTATGCTTCTTAGTAATGTGTGGGCACTCAGCATTATTCAGCCTTCTGACTCTGGTATACCCCCACCCCCACATATATATGTATGCGCACAACGTCCATTCGAGTGAATATCCCTGGGTTTTGAGTTAGTGGGTCAAAATTTATGCATGAAGGGGTTAATTCCACTCTGAATCTTGTGGTTCTACCTGTCCAGCTGATTGTGATTTTTACCACCTTGGCCGACATGCTGGACTCTGTAGAGACTCTCAGATCCAAAACACTCAATGGTGGCCTCTGGTGACTAGTGGGGCTTCACAAGTTCAACTGCGACATAAATACAACTTTACATGTGAAAACTACTGCAACTGGTCAGAACACGGTTTTGGCATGACAAACCAGCATATTTGAACTCAGCAACAAATCAGCAGTAACCAGAAAGTAATATATACTGGTCTCTTGCAGGGAACATTTCAGCTAATGCGGTAAATTCCAGTATTAAAAACTAGGCAGACGGACTTCCTCATTCTCACAAATATCTGTTACAAATAGAGATGGAGCATTATTGAGCAGGAGAAATGTCATCACTGGTATTTCTTTGTTTGACATTGACTTTACTTTGTTGAACTTTCACTGGTGTTTCTTTGCTGCTTTGAGAAACGTTAGACATCTTTACCCTTTCCTTCAATGTCTCATTTCCATACAAATTTCTGTGTATTCACAAAATAAATATTGATCACATTTCTAATTCTGAAATTACCGCAAATCTCTCTTAGTAAATAATAGATTTACATTTATAGCACTTAGCAGATGCATGTAGCACTAATATTCATTTCCTAAGTACTTGGGAGTTCCTAAGAATCTTCCTTAACGGCCCAACAGGGGCTTTTTGGGCTCTCAGCTACTCAGGAATCTATTTGAATCCTACACAGGACTTCAGTCCCACGGACCACCACACCACCACTGCATACAACAATCTACTAATACGTACAGTATATATTGCTTTATTTAAATGAGATCATTCATGCACAAAGTAAAATATCACGTCACAGAGGGTTTACTGTAGTTGGCATTTTATTAAAATTTCTAATTATACCAATACATTTGTTTCAATCTCTTATCTGTTCTATTAATCCTTTTTCTGGCAGACGCTTCCTAATTTAATGTTTCAAGGTTCTGACGTGCCACTGTGTGAAAGATTTGTGTTTAGGCCTGAGTGATATGCCACATCCATATAGCAAAATAACTTCACATTCCTTTAAGTGGACAAATATAGTTATAACAGACTTTTGCTGACCTAATTCTGCTAGTGCTTTATACTTAGCTGAGCAGTTCCAGTGCTTACTGGTAGATTAGCGTTAGCAAGACAGCATAGGCACATAGGAAAGTTGCTTTAGTTCTCCATAATTGTGTTATAAGGCTTATTTGGAATTAATGAAGTTCTTTAAGTTCAGTCATCTTTCAGTGTAGCAGCTATTTGGTGTTTAATTCCACCTATCTAACCCTTTCATGTCCAATGACTGCAATGAGTGGACAAAGTACATCCAAAATTCTATTTTGGATATACTGGTTCCACCTGTCCACCTGACTGTCCTGCTTTTTACCACCTGTACAGACATGCTGGACTCCCAGGACCTCTTGCACCTCTCAGATCCAAAAGACTCAGTGTGAAACTACAACATTGGCATAACATGACATGTAGCAAACTATCCAGACCATTTTAGGCCATAGATACTCATATATGCAATCTATAGTAACAACAAAAATATCCTAAAACCTCAGTTAATAAAAGACTTGGTCAAAAAGTGCAAATTAGCAAGTCATAACCAATCTGGTTGACACTGTTTGCACTTGAAGAAGGAAAGATTGATTTTGCAAAAGGTCTGGTTTCTCACACTTTGTCAATAAAGGTCAAGCATTTCGTCATGTGACAAAGGTTCAGCAGCTTAATGAGTCACGCTGATGAACGCAGATGGTGATGGTGGACTGGTGGTAGGATACATGACTCTTAACAAAGATGTCTTAGGTTCAAATCCTACCTTCAACACTACCACGATTGTGAACATCATTTGAGCAAAGCCTTTAACCCAATGGTGTCCAAACCTTTTTTCAAAGAGGACCAGATTTGGTAATGTAAAAGCACTTCAGGACAGTCCCTGATTATTTTAAACAAAACAAATAATACTAAATACTGTAAATGCTCCTCTCTGTCCATCATTATTAATTTTGGTTGTAGTACTGAAGGTGAGAATAAGCCAAACTTCAAGCCACAGGGGTCGACAACCAACATGAGCAGTGCTCGTGGAACAGTGCTTGCTGTACCTCAGTGGTCCTTTTACCAGGCTGGGATAAAATTGCTTTCCTTGAACATGAGAAAGTGAAGTTAATTATTTAGTTTCTAGTATTTTTATTCTTGCTGATTTTGAATAGCATGTCCACATATCCACTTGCATTAGGATTTTAACAATACAACACTGTGACATTTATAAAAGTACATTTTACTTTTCATTTTTTTGACCAATCAGTAATAATTTGAAGTTTTACTATAAAAGTTATACATTACCAAGCCAATCTTCAATGTTCTTTATTAAATTACAGGATAAAATGTTAAGTTATAGAATTCATATGAACTCATTCATGATTTTACAAGCACCCACACAAGAGACAAAATAATGATGTGAGAAGAAGTTCATGAAAAGAGGAAGAATTACAAGAATAGCTTCAGGGTTAAAGTGATGCAGAGAAAATCTTTTACCTTACATCTTCTCTTGGGGAAAATCCTCTCCTACATACCACTCTGCCTATATAATGGGCAACAGAACTCAGGTTGAACACACACTAATTGCTCTGGACTCCACAGCAGGACTCACTTTCTCTATCTGCATCTGTGTGTGAGGGATATCAGACGTCCTGCTAGAATGAGGAAGCTGACTGTGATGCTGCTGCTCTTCCTCTGCTCTCTTCAGATGACCTCTGGTGAGTGAACAGACCAACACACAACACTTTCACACAAGCTGGACAGTACATGTCAATATTCACAAAATGAAAAAAACGTTCCTTAAATTAATCATAATTAAATTATGAGCATTGTGTGTTGAGATGCTGATGTACATTTTTGGGGTTGTATTTTACAGCAACAGAGGGTGCGAATGCCGGTATTGCGTCTTGCTGTACCCGTGTGATGAAAGTGAAGATTCCTCTGCGTCAGGTGATTTCCTACACACGGACAAGTAGTGCCTGTGTCATTAAAGCTGTTGTGTGAGTACTAATCATCTAATTTATACACTGACATGCTGTTCACATGAGGGAAATAAACTCCTACATGTCATTCATCAACATGCTCTTATGTTTCAACTTTGTCAGATGAAGTGAGGGCATGTTCTGACTTTCAATTTATTTTCTTTTTTCATTGCAGATTTAAAACTATAAAAGGAAATAATTTTTGTGTGGATCCAAATGCTGCCTGGGTCAACAGCCACATCGCTGCCGTGGACAAACGCACAAAGCCATAAGCCACCACCACATAAGGACTGAACTTCACTACACTTCAGAAAGGCACTTCTTCAGAAATGTCTCCTGCGTCATTTTCATTTTTGTCTTTTCCTAATTATTTTATGTAAATAAAAAAATAAAAAATACTGTATGTAACAAGATCTTTGTCTTAATTCTTCATCACCTTTTCAGTTATTACCACAAATTGTACGGTTGCATTTTTAAAAGTAAAATCCTTTGAAAATATGAATGCTTGTATTAATGAGTTAATGTGTGTGTTCATGAAGAGCTTTTAAAAAGTTCAGTGTGTAAAAAAGGGGAAATTAAGGAGAACAGCAATGACGTTTGAATTTTCACACTGCACAGTCAAGGTGGTACAGAGGTGGGACAGACAGGAAATGATGGGACAGAGGCAAGAATACAATTTTAACACAAAACGTTTATCAAACCTAAACCCATGAACACAATCTCACAGGACTACAAAAACATGATGAAGGGAGAGGTACAAAGGGAGAGGCACTCTCAAAAATACAAAAACACAGGTATAACATCAGGACTGACAAACTTAAACCAGATCGGTGGGCAGCCAACATGAGCAGCACCTGTGGAACAGTGCTTGGGGTACTTCAGTAAAACTTTTACCAGACTGAGGTAAAAGGTTTATAAATAACATGTTTATAAATATGAATGATTTAATTTTATTGACCAATCAGTAATAAATAGAAGTTTTACTATAAAAGTTACACATTACCAAGGGTTAGGGTTAAGCTTTAGAAATGTTAACAAATTGCTAAATGCTCTTTATTGAATTACAGAATAAAGTGTTAAATTATAGATGTTGTATGAACTAATCATCTAATTTACACACTGACATGCTGTTCACATGAGGGAAATAAACTCCTACATGTCATTCATCAACATGCTCTTATGTTTCAACTTTGTTAACAAATTGCTCAATGCTCTTTATTGAATTACAGGGTAAAGTGTTAAATTATAGACGTCGTATGAACTCATTTACAATTTTACAAGCACCCACACAAGAGACAAAATATCTGCATCTGCGTGTGAGGGAAATCAGACGTCCTGCTAGAATGAGGAAGCTGACTGTGATGCTGCTGCTCTTCCTCTGCTCTCTACAGATGACCTCTGGTGAGTGAACAGACCAACACACAAGACTTTCACACAAGTTGGACAGTACACGTCAATATTCACAAAATGAAAAAACCTTCATTAAATTAATCATAATTAAATTATGTGCATTGTTTGTTGAGGTGCTGATGTACATTTTTGGGGATGTATTTTGCAGCAACAGAGGGTGCAAGTAGCAGTATTGTGTCTTGCTGTACCAGTGTGATGAATGTGACGATTCCTCTGCGTCAGGTGATTTCCTACAGAGGGACAAGTAGTGCCTGTGTCATTAAAGCTGTTGTGTGAGTACTAATCATCTAATTTACACACTGACATGCTGTTCACATGAGGGAAATAAACTCCTACATGTCATTCATCAACATGCTCTTATGTTTCAACTTTGTCAGATGAAGTGAGGGCATATTCTAACTTTCAATTTATTTCCTTTTTTCATTGCAGATTTGAGACTATAATAGGAAAAAACCTTTGTGTGGATCCAGAAGCTGCCTGGGTCAATGGCCACATTGCTGCCGTGGACAAACGCGGAAAGGCACAAAAACCACCACAACATGGAAATTGAACTTCACTACACTACAGAAAGGCACTTCTTAAAAAACGTCTCATGTATTATATTCCTTTAGACTGGTTATTAAACTGTCATAGATGAGGACCTAAAAATCATTGTTATTTCATTTTTTGTCTTTTCTTAAATTAATTTTTGTAAATAAAAATGTAACAAATACATAACAGCATCTTTGTTTGAATTCTTTATCACCTTTTCAGTCATAACCACAAATTGTAGGATTTAATTGTTTTAAGTAAAATTCTTTGAAAATATAAATGCTTGTGTTGATGAGTTCAAAGTGTGTGTTTTATGAAAAGGTTTTCAAAAGTTAAGGGCGAATTAATGGGGAAGCAGGTACAGAGCTGGGACAGACAGGAAAGGATGGGACAGATACAAGAATACAATTTTAACACAATTTTTTTTTATCAAATATAAACCCTTAAAAACAACCTCACAGGACTACAAAAGCATGATGAAGGGAGAGGTACAAAAGGAGAGGCACACTCAAAAATACAAAACACAGATGAAACATCAGGATTGACAAACAAGATCTGGAAGCACAAGACACGTCTGCGTATGATGGTAGAGGGGGAATTTTGTGGGATGGGATGAGATGGGGGCGTATTCTCGATGATGGACTCAGTCTAGTGCTTTAGGTGAGGATATTAAGACTTTATTGAAAACTCAAGATGTTTAAGGATATTTCAAAGATGCAAAAGTTTGAGGCTTTAGAAATGTTATCAAAATTGTAAACATATGTTGCACATTGACTTTACTAAACTGTCATCACTGGTATTTCTTTGCTGCTTTGAGAAATGTTGCACATCTTTTACCCTTTGCTTCAGTGTCTCATTTCCATACATATTTCTGTGTTTGCAAAAGAAATTCATTTATTCATTCATTATCTGATCCTCTTAATCCCAACCGGGGTTGCGAGCACTGGAGCCTATCCCGGTAACTTATGGGAGCAAGCAGGGACCAACAATGGACAAGTGCCAACACACCGTAGGGCACACACACTAACACGATCACATTCACACCTTACGTGGCCAATTTAGATTCACCATTTAACCTATAGTGCATGTTATTGGGCTGTGGGAAGAAAACAGGAGCACCTGGAGAAAATCCACACAAACACAGGGAGAGCATGCAAACACCACACAGAAAGGCCCTACGG